>ML311264.1:0-25467 GCA_005239505.1 Nicotiana paniculata
CAAAGTTTGATGGTGAAATGGAAACAAAGAACTTCTATTTATAGTTTTGGTTTGGGAGAAAAAAGCTTATAAGTTTCAAACCCTAGGATCACGTGGTATAGAAATTTCTTTTCTTGGAAGCACAAAGTTTAACTCAGCATGCATGCATATGTTCATCTCTCTCTTGCTGGCAAATTAAACCTATCATATATTTTTTTTACCCATGACTAACGTTGTACCTACCACGTTGAACTTTCCAAGCATTTCTTTAGTTGTAAAAACAAAATTGAACTCTGTCATGCACGCAAAAATTCATCTCTATTGCTGTTAACTATGCCAATTAAACCTATCACTTTTTTTTCATCAGAAACTAACGCTGTATGTACGTACTAAAGATTAGCAAGATGACCTGGAGTGTTCTTCCACTCTTACAAGTTAGTTGCTTTATTTCTTCTTCTTTTTGATTCATTTGTGTTGTAACAATCTTAATTTAATTTAGTTTGCAAACTCGTACACTTAAAAAAAAAACGTTGGACCAGATAGGTGGTAGAGTTAAAAATAGATGCAAGGAGATTCAGAAAAATACTAAAATGTCACGCCTGAGATTTAAACCCGTGACCTAAACCAACTTTTAACCACTTTCGCTATTACACGACAATCTTATATCAAGCGGCTTCAACAATCTATAATTAAAAAGAAACCTATTTCCCCCTATTTGCATGCTATAATTTTCCCACTAAGGGATTCAATTGAACCCTTTTGGCTCTACATAACCTCATCCCTAGGCAAAACATAGTTTTCCTTGGAACTGTCTTCCAAGCAAGGGCACAACTATACTAGGCGAAGAATAATCAATTGAATATCATTCGGCGGAGTTTTATATTAGGTAAATAGGTTAATTTTTTCTTTATATATTCTTTAAATTTTGAACACCCTAAATGAGATTTCTAGTTCTGCCGGTTTTCAAACAAATGTAAATGCATATATTTGGGGTGCTCACATATGCTTCACGATAACGAGATTTAGTTTTTTCTTTAGTCGTACCATGTAAAGTATTGACGAAACTAATCCGAGAATTTTTTGCCTACTTTGAATCTTGTATATCTTCTAGATATGCATAAAACACCTAATGTGATGTAATTGCATATGACATCGAGAGTCACTTACCAACCATAATGAAAATAATGCAAGACCATACATTTCAATTTTATTAGCATGCCCCATAAAGTTGGGGACAATAGGTTCGTAACTAGGGTAATATTAACATTAATTTGCTCTGTATTTATTGAAAATGCAGATTAAACATATATAAAGAATAAACAAAATGCTCTTTTTGTTCTTTTCTTCCTAGCCTTCTCATAATATCTCATTTCCAATTTAATTACAACGTAGCAAATCTTGTTGTCTTGATGTCCTTTAGATAAGTGCAGGCCCAATGCTCCAATCTGTAAATCATCAGATTATAAGTCTGGGTGATTGGCTTAATTTTTTTATTTTTTATTTCAAGAAAAAAGAAAAAGATTATAAGTAAGTCCATATTTTGCCATATTCTTCTATTTGATCCATGCAAGCTAAGTAAAATTAACTTTTTCGACGACTGAAATTTTTTAGGAGTTGGTGTGATAGCTAGATAGCAGGCCCCTCAACCCTTCCCACATCGCCGCGACAATAAGAAGTAAAGAAAAGAAAATTCAAAATATAGAAAAGCAGTATATATTTCGAGAGTATTAGGTTTGACTCGCATCTTTTTCATAGGTTGTTGCAAGGAAATGCTACAAAAGTTACTGTCGGAGGATCAGAGGAATAAAATTCTTAGTCTGAAAAGTTTGTGGCAGCAGTCATACTGATTCTAGAATCTAGATAGGTAAAACAAGTCATACATTCTATATGAATTGTTTCAGTTCCTGATAATTCATTCATATTTCTAGAAGTAGGGACATATATATAATTAGTAGATTGTGGGTTAAGTAATTGGGTACTCTAATCTTGAAACTATGTCAGAGTTATCAATGAAGTTTATTTTATTTTACTAACAGCTCGTTTGGATGGTTGTTACTCATTGTATTGTATCGTATTAATTATTTTAAATATGATTTTTGTTTTGATTGTTACTTAAATTTTATTGTATCGCACCGTTAAATCAGTCGTTACATAACGACGAAATGTGACACTTTATGTAATGACCGATTTGGTGTGGTCGCATCCTTACCTTGTCTTTTTCTCTCAATCTCACCCTTCATTATTATTAAATAATTTTATTTTATGATTTACCCTACCTTTTTATATCATAGTTTTACCCTGTATCATAATTTTTCTTTATAATATTGCAAGTTTATTCTTCATATTGTTGATGCATGATATCATGAAACGATGGCAAACGACACAATCTATCCAAATATTGTATTTATCAAACGATACAGTAGATGTAACGATCCGACCGGTCGTTTTGAGCATTTGCACTTCGCTTGGTAGCTTACGGGCGTGATTAGCTCCGTATAATGTATTATGACTTATGTGAATCGTCGGTTTTGGTTTTCAGGCTATTCAGAATCGATTTGGAAGAATGAATTTCATGATTTAAGCTTTAAGTTGGAAGAGTTGACCAAGTTTGACTTTTTGGAAATTTGACTCCGGAACGGAGTTTTAATGGTTTCGATAGGTCCGGATGGTGATTCGGACTCGGACATATGCATGGATTTGCATTTGGATGTTTCTAGAAGGTTTCTGCACAAATTGACGAAAATTGGAAACTTGAAGGTTTGAAAAGTTCATAAGTTTGACCGAAAGTTGACTTTGAGGATATCAAATTTGGATTTTGGTTTCGGGGTAATTGAGTATGACTTTGAGGAACATGTTATGTATTGTGATTTTCTCCTGAATGAGATCAAATGGAAGGTTCTAGCTAATTGGGTATGTTGTTTGCTTGTGACTCAGAGTGGATTATGAGATTCTCGTATTTTTCATATGATGACATGATAGTTGTGGTGTGTTGTGCGGGATTGAGATTTGCATGTGCAAGGTCATGGTTCAATTTTGAAGGAAAGGTCATGAATTCTTAGACAACATTTACGGTTTCAAATGTCTAGATGAATGCTATAATTACTTGGTATTGCCTGAGAAGGGTGTGCATTTCAGAAGGCGCGTTGTGTTTTGACTTACATATGCTTTATTGCTATAGCGGTGCTCGCCTGAGTGAGCGACTGCTGATCACACTCAACTATGTTTATTAAAATACTAAGCGGGCGTTGCAAATATAATCCAGGTATTTTGCCCAGAGTCGAATCCCACATGGAATTATCGTATCAAATGTCATCTTTAGATTACTAGATTCTCAATAATCAACTTTATCAAGCGTTGTGTATATCACTTTGTGTTGTTTCTACTACTACAACTGAACAGAAATAATAAACTTAAGATTAACTAACAATAAAATGTAAACAATTGGATTAAAGGTCTAAGGTTATGGTTTCCCCCGTTAGTGAACTTCCTTTTTGTATACTTCCTATAGTTTTGATTTAGTTGTCTCTATCAATCATGAACACTCCAGTTACCATAAATCTCTCTCAAGTAATTATGATAATTTACTAGACGCACTCTCTCAAGTTACGNGAATTCATAAGCAAAGGTAAAAGCACAAAAGAAGGAGATATGGATTGATGCCCAATTGCCTCCTTGCCTCTTGCCCTTGCTTTTCTTGTTCTAAACTCTAAACCTTGATAATCTACTCCTTTGGGCGAATTGAACCTTTTATATGTTAAGTGGATTGGCCCCGAACTTCCAAAAATACCCCTTTCGAATTATTTTTCTCGTCTGGACTAGCACGAGCGCGCTAGTCTCGCGCTAATGCCTGCGCTAGTTGAATTTTACACTGCCTGGACAATCACTGGACTAGCGTGGGTGCGCTAGTCTCGTGCTACAACCCGCGCTAATAGGGTTTCTTTCTGCCTTGTTTGCTGGACTAGCGCGGGCGCGCTGCACTCGCGCTAATGCCCGCACTAGTGAGGTTTCCTTCTGTCTCAAGGATATTCATTCCTCAAGTCCTCCACAAATTATCCCATGGGGCCGTTCTTCTTCAATTTCGCACAAATCACCATCCTAAGTCCTCGATAGTGCATTGTACTCCTGTGAAACACAAAAATCACAATTAGAGCCAATTTATCATCATTTAATAATCGTTAAGACAATGAAGCATCATTAAGTTAGAGCATAAACATACGTTAAACTATGTAAAAATTTAGCCTATTATCAACACCCCACACTTAAATCATTGCTAGTCCTCAAGCAATCCACTATATCCTACAAGGGTTATTTTCATCAAACACTTCCTACGGTATCACACCACGAACGTTTTACAAGCATTGTACCTAACAGTGTAACATCTATGCCTCAAGCGATGACTCTCACATGCCAAGCTATACTCTTACTTTCTCAAGATACTCTACAATGAGGTCAAGACTTACCTCTCTGTCATGAATCACGTTCCCTCACATCACACAATTGAGAGTAGTTACCCAAAAATAATATTAAGAACAAGCAGGAACTTTAGGTAGGAAGTATTCACTCACTCTCAAAAACAACATTCATATGCCACAAAGATACACCATAGGCTTGCCCGTAGTGTAATACTCTACTAATCGAATCCATTCAGTCTAAGATCAATTAGGTCTTCATTTGGTTGTAGTGTAGGCTAAGGGACGGGTAGGATATCTTTAGATATAGTGACTAACCTCCCTAAGCAATTTTAATACAACTACTGTAGCTTTCAGCCCATTCTTATGTTTGGCCAAAATTTCCACCATTATTTTTAATTTACCCCCAACATTTCATTAGGTGCATTTTTTTTCTCCAACTCACCACCCATCAAGGACTGTATTTATTCATTGTCCTTCTTTCTTCCTGCATTTATTTATTTTTCCTAGTGGTGTTCGTTCTTTTATGCTTCACACCATCTTCCTATTTCATACCACCACCCCACACTTAGACTTTTACATGTTCTCTACAATTCAAGTGCTTATAGGAGGTATAAGGTTCAAACAATCAGGCTATTCAAACAATTGGGTATGGTTTGTAATGTGGTTGCCAACAAAATAGCTTATAAGCTCAAAGGGGTTAACTATGGTGAATTGAAATCAGGTGGATACATATTTATGTCTGGCTTAACAAAGAAATGCCTATATCACTTCTAAGACTGAACAAACTACTATTTTGCTTTGCACACACACGGGGCAAGTTCTGGGTATCAAATGTGGACATAGAGTACAATGTAAAATACCTTACACACACATGGCACATGATTCACTCCAAATTGGTTCCTCAAGACACTCCATTGAGCATTCAAGTCTGTTACAGTATGCAAAATTAAGGCATTCTACAAGAGTCAACCAATGATCCTAAGCGTCACACTGTAGGTTCTTTGGTGTTTGGGTGTAACACACCAAGGTATGTATTTTATCATTCATCTCCTTGCCCAAAAGAGTCCTAACAACTAAAAAAAATAAAAAGACAACTAACTATACCCGGTTCAAGCTAAACCTTTCGAAAAGAACCGCGGTCAAAAGAAAAACCAAGGGGGAGTTACTACACTACCTACAAAGAAAATAAAAAATATTTTTGGTGTTTTCTTTGGACTAATCTCCCTCAAGAAAACTGCCGACGAAGTCAGCCATCAGGAAGAGTCCACTAAATTTTCTAATTTTTTATTTATTATTATTATAATCGAATTAGACCGTCAAGAACCCTGTCGAAGGGATACGCCGTCGGGCTAAGACGACTCAATTGATTATACCCTATGTACAACACAACCAAAACAAAACAACCTTAAATAAAGCTACAAAAAGAAAACGTGAAAAACAACTACAATTCTACTAAGTTAAACAACAATTAAAGCAAACAATTAACAAATGTACAACATACAACAAACAGGGAATCCTCCCCCCACCCCACACTTATAATGAGGACATGTCCTCATGGCCAATGAAAATACAGAGTAAGGAAAGGGGACTTCCCTGACAGCTCAATCTTGGTCGGAGACAGTGCCTGGGTCCACATTGCAAGCACGACCCAAGGCGCGTAGCCATTCCATAATTCTCTTTTCAGATTTCTTTTGCTGGGTGGCCATCTCATCAACTCTGGTCCCCAGTTCCGTCACTGAGGTCCTCAACCCAGCCACGTCTTGCTCGAGGTGGTCTAACCGCTGTCCCCGACTGGCCCTAGATGGGCCACCAATATCTACAGCCTGCTCCTAAAAAGGATGCTCTTCCTCCATGTGATCAGTTTCCTCTCCTCCATGTTGTGGCTCCTCCTCCGCCTCATCTTGCTCAGAATCATGCCCTACCAATTCCTCATCTGCCACCACTGCTTCCTTGCCCGTAGTATCTCTGTCAGCTGTGAAGGGGTGCACCACCGGCACCCGGCCATCTACAACAAAGTCGCCTGACACCCCAACCGCAACGCACAATCGAGTAATGAGTGATGGGTAGAAGAACCCATACCTTTGGACCTTCATGCGGACAAACATCTCTTCATGAATTACCCGAGCCACATCGAACGGAGCATCTATCATGAAGCACCAAATCAAACACCCTCGAGGAATGTTCACCTCTGAAGTGTTTTTGGATGGTAAGAGTCGGCTAATGATCAGGTACAACCAGCATTTGGCCTCAAACTTGAGGGCCGAGGAGTGGAATTTGTTCCCATATTTGTACCACTTCAACGGGACACCCGGTCGGCAGATGGTCGGGGTGAACGTATCCCCGGGAGTATTTTTTCCACAATATTTATGGTAGGCATCCACATAGCCAGCCGTTGGCGGAGGTCGCCCGTACATTGTCCGAATGTTCTCTACTGAGGCATTAATCTGCCTTCTCCGTGTTGTTACCACATAGTTTGTGTGTTCCGGAGCGTTGGCATAAAATTCCCGGACAATCATGGCATTTGCCTCATCAGGATCCTCAAAGAAAACATCCAGGCGACGCTGCATTAACACCTCATACATTCTAGGACAGTTCATCCTGATGGCTTCAACATCCATGGCCTGCTCAGGTACCGCTGACTTATCTTCTTTTTCAGTGAATCGGTCCTGAGCCTTTGCTGAGATAAACTTTTGGCTATTGAAAGGCCTAGAGTCAATTAATTTGCGGGGCCTTCCTCCGATGGAGGCTCTTGCCGGTCGGCTAGAGGAGGATCTGGTGGCTGGACGTTTGCGTGGAGGCATGGTACCTAGAATTAGCACAGTGTTAGCTCAGTACAAGAGGGTGACCCAACTGTGGTTACTCATACTTCACCACAAAATTGGTCACATTAACTCCCTCCAATGGGGCATTTTTACAAACACGTGGTGGACATTGACCAATTTAAAACCTAAGCACTCAGTTTATGATATGAAGCACCACCACAATAACCCAAACATAATCAAAACACCCATACTTCTCATGTCATCACTTTTCAATACAAATCAATTACTACCAAATAAGAAAAAGCTACAATTTTTTGTACACAAGGGAAAAGAAAAACAAAGTTACAAAAAATAAAAAGAAAATAGTGTGAGAAATACATACCTGTAGAGTTGAAGGAGGGAGATGGAGTAATGGGGATGGAGGAAGACTTGGGCTTGAGATTGCTTGAGTTGTAGGAGGTAAAGTAAGGAAAAAATCTATAAGATGTGCTTGAGTTTGTGTGGGTATAAGAGGAAGGGGAAAAGAAGAAGAAGGGGAAAAGAAGAAGAAGGGGAAGGGTTTATGGAGGTTGTGTTCGAATGGGAGAGGGAGAGTCGGGGTAGTGGAAGGGGTTTGGTCGGTTGGGGTGGGGTAAAAAGTTAATTTGGATGGTTGGGAAAATTATAAAAAGAAAATAAAAAAAATAAAAAAAATAACTGAAACAACTTACCTGTGTCGAGACGGACTAGCGCGGCCTTAGCGCTAGGTTAGCGCGGGCGCTCTAGTCCAGGGGTCGTGGAACAGTGTAAAACCCCACTAGTGCGACCTTTAGTGCGAGATTAGTGCGGCCGCGCTAGTGGCGAAGTTGGAGAGACAGTGAGAAACCTGACTAGCGCGACCTTAGCACTAGCTTAGCGGGCGCGCTAGTCTAGGCGTCAGCAAAAATCATTCATTTGTTTTCTTCTTTCTTGGGGTCCTGTGTTCACCCCTTTTCTTGCACACCTGCATATGTTAGTACTTATACTATAATACTATATTTATTGGGTTGTCTTCCAACCAGTTCTTGATTTAACATCGCAGCACGACGAGTACAACAATCAATGGGTTGCCTCCCATGAAGCGCCTGATTTGCCGTCGCGGCACAACGCAGAATGAGCGCATTTAAGGCTCTCTCAACCTCTGAGGTTCAAAAAGATGCACCACAGACAACTCATTGGTCTCATTCATCCCCACATACAATTTTAATCTCTATCCATTTACCTTGAAGGCGTTGGACCCATATTTAGTAGCAATCTCCATAGCACCAGAGGGAAACACTTCGACCACTTTGAATGGTCCAGACCATCGGGATTTGAGCTTACCCGGAAAGAATCTCAATCTTGAATTGTAGAGCAATACTTTGTCTCCAGGTTTGAAATTTCGGTCCACAATGTTTTTGTCGTGTAACCTCTTCATTCTCTCTTTATATAGCCTTGTTCTCTCAAATGCTTGATATATGAACTCTTCCAACTCATGAAGCTCTATGAATCGATTTTCTCCCGCAACATCGAGATCCATGTTCAACTGCTTTAATGCCCACCACACTCGATGTTCTAGCTCCACAGGCAGGTGACAGGCCTTACCAAATACCAACTTGTACAGAGACATACCAATTGGTGTTTTTAATGCAGTCCTATAGGCACAGGGTGCGTCATCAAGATTTTTCGCCCAATCAGTTCTTGTGGCGTTTATTGTTTTGGTCAACACACTCTTGATTTCACGGTTTGATACCTTAATCTGCCCGCTCGTCTGAGGGTGATAAGGGGTTTCCACCTTGTGGCGCACATCATACTTGGCTAGTATCTTCTCGAAGACACGATTGCAAAAGTGAGTGCCTCCGTCACTAATAATAGCCCTTGGGATCCCAAAACGGGTGAATATGTTTTTCTTCAAGAACCCCACCACCACTCTTGCATCATTGGTGGGGAACACTGCATCTTCTACCCATTTGGACATGTATTCTAGAACAACAAGTATGTACTTATTGCCATAAGAGCTGACAAAGGGACCCATGAAGTCAATCCCCCATACATCAAACACCTCCACTTCTTGTATTGGATTCATGGGCATCTCATGACGACGATATATGTTCCCCGTCCTTTGACATTCATTACAACCCTTCACCCATTAGTGAGCATCTTTGAACACAGTAGGCCAGTAGAACCGGCCTCTAGCAACTTAGCTGCTGTCCGAACTCCTCCAAAATGTCCTCCATATGGTGATGTGTGACAAACCTGCAAAACAGAAAATTGTTCTATCTCGGGGACACACCTCCGGATCATGTTATCAATGCAAATTGTTAAACAAATGAGGTTCATCCCAATAGTAATTGCAGCAATCATGATAAAACCTTTTCTTTTGGACAAAAGAGAGTTCGTAAGGTTCAATACCACTTGCCAGGTAGTTTGAAATGTTTGCATACCATGGAAAATCCTCTACGCTCGTGGCAAGTAGCTGCTCATCTGGAAAGGTTTCCAGAATATCCTCTGATTCAATTGCATTCTCAGCACCTTCAAGACATGACAAGTGGTCAGCGACTTGGTTCTCCGTGCCCTTGCGGTCACGAATCTCCAAGTCAAATTCTTGAAGAAGCAGCACCCAACGAATTAGGCGCGACTTAGACTCTTTTTTCTCAACCAAGTATCTGATGGCTGCGTGATCAGTGTACACAATCACCTTCGACCTGATCAAGTAAGACCTGAACTTGTCAAAGGCGAACACTACTGCCAACATCTCATTTTTGGTCACCGTGTAGTTCAGCTGAGCTCCACTCAAAGTCCTACTTGCATAGTAAACTGGGTGCATTATTTTATCTTTGCGCTGACCCAACACGGCTCCCATTGCATAGTCACTGGCATCACACATGCATTCAAATGGTTCCTCCCAGTCGGGTGCAACAATAATTGGTGCCGTGACTAACCGCTTTTTCAGCTCCTCAAACGCCACCCCGCAATCATTAGAAAACACAAAGGGGTTATCTTTTTCAATCAACTTACAGAGGGGGTTGGCGATCTTGGAGAAGTCTTTGATGAATCGCCGGTAGAACCCGGCATGCCCAAGGAAGCTACGTATAGCTTTGACTGATGTGGGAGGTGGAAGTTTTTCGATCACATCGACTTTAGCTCGGTCCACCTCAATTCCTTTACTTGACACCAAGTTCCCCCAAGACGATCCCTTCTTGTACCATGAAATGGCACTTCTCCCAGTTAAGCACAAGATTCGTCTCAATGCACCTTTTTAGGACACGTGTCAGGTTTGCTAGGCACTCATCGAATGAATTTCCCACAACTGAGAAATCATCCATGAATACCTCCATGATGTCTTCGACCATGTCTTCGACCATGTCTGTGAATATGGCCATCATGCACCTTTGAAATGTGGCGGGTGCATTGCATAGGCTAAATGGCATCCTTCTGAAGGCAAATACCCCATAAGAGCATGTGAAGGAGGTCTTTTCCCTATCTTCCGGGGTGATTGAAATCTGGTTGGACCCCGAGTACCCGTCTAGGAAACAAAAGCGAGACCTCCCTGCAAGCCTATCGAGCATCTGATCAATGAAGGGAAGTGGGAAGTGGTCTTTTCGGGTGGCAAGATTCAACTTTCTGTAATCCATGCATATTCTCCAGCCCATGATGGTTCTTGTAGATATCAACTCATTTTTGTCATTCTTTACAACCGCCATGCCACCCTTTTTTGTAACACATTGCACTGGGCTAACCCAACTACTGTCAGAGATGGAGAAAATGATTCCCGCATCTAACCACTTGATGATTTCTTTCTTCACCACTCCCTTCATGTTTGGGTTCAAGCGCCTTTGATGTTCCCTGGAAGGTATGTGTCCCTCTTTCAGGAGAATCTTGTGCATGCAATATGCCAGGCTGATCCCTTTGATATCTGCCATGGTCTATCCAATGGTAGTCTTGCACTCTGAGAGTGCCTGTAACAGCTGATTTGCCTGCACATCTAATAAACTAGATGAGATAATAACATGTAGCGTAGAATTAGGGCCTAGAAATGCCTACCTAAGATGGGCTGGCAATGGTTTTAACTCTAGTTTGGGAGGTTCTTCCACAGAGGGCTTGGATGGCGGGCTCTCTCTTTTCTCTAAGTGCAATGGTTCAAACTCGAGAGCCCTCGGCCATACCCCTTTACCTTCAAGTGCTAACACCCACTCTGCCAATTCCTCCCCATTTACCTCATCTAAATTCATTAAACATGCAGCAAGGGGTCCTCAATAGTTAAGGACGCATCATCTTCCTCCACTATCACATCCACAACATCAATTAGAGCAGTTGGCGAAATCACTCGGTCGCCTCATGGATTTCTGCACATTGAATGTGATTTCTTCATCATTAAGCCTCATCTTGAGCTCCCCAGTCTCACAATCAATGAGAGCTCTTCCTGTGACCAAAAATGGCCTGCCCAAGATTATGGGAATCTCTTCATCCACTCGACAATCTAGTATCACAAAATCAACAGGGAACACAAACTTCCCACTTGCACCAAAACATCATCCAGAATACCCGACGGTCTCTTCACCGTCCTATCAGCTAGCTGCAACAATATGGAAGTTGGTCTGGATCTACCAATACCCAGTCTCTTATAAATGGCCAGGGGCATTAGATTAATGCTGGCCCCCAAATCACACAGTGCTTTGGAAAAAGCAAAATTGCCAATGGTGTAGGGAATTGTAAAACTCCCTGGATCAGACAACTTTTCTGCTATTGGTCGTGTTACCACAACACTGCAAGTCTGAGTCAAAGTCACAGTCGCCAAGTCTTGGAAATTAAACTTCGGGGACATCAAGTCCTTCATCATCTTCGCATACCCAGGCATCTCTTTCAAAGCATCAATCAGAGGAATGTTTACCTGTATCTGCTTCAGCATATCCAAGAACTTTTTGTACTGCTCATCCTTTTGGTATTTGTTCAACCTTTGAGGGAATGGGGATGGCGGTCTCTTCTTCCCAGTGATTTGGGATTTTTCTTTCTCAACTATCACCTCAACTACTGGCTCTGGGGTTATTTCCACTTCCTTTTCAGCCTCACTCTTCCCACTAGGTTCTCCTTCAACAGTTTGCACTGTTACCTTGGTCAAGTTTGTGGAATCATCAATTTTGATTGGCACTGGTACTAGTGTCTCTGCCTGCCTGCTTTCATGAGCCAACTCTTGTTCCAAGTCTATGTCCCTGCCATTGTAGAGACTCACTGCCATCATCTGCTTCGGGCCATGGTCCTTAGGATTCACTTGAGTGTCTGCAGGTAAAGTCCCAAGAGGACGATTGTTCACTGACATAGATATCTGGCCCAACTGCACTTCAATATTTTTAATAGCTACATCATGTGCATCTACTCTCTCACTCATTTTGGTAGTCGACCCAATCGCCTGTTGCATCATCACTTCAAGCCTGGAAAACCCATCTTCTTGCCTCCCCCCATGTTGTTGCTGAGGAGGGTGGTATGCTTGCTGCTGATTTTGATTGTTATAACCTTGTGGCCTCTGATAAGGTGACACATTACCATGAGGTCTCATGGCACCCATGTTTCCATTGTTCTGTTGCTGGTGAGGTGGTCTATACGGTTGAACTTGCTGACCCTAGTTCTGTCCCCCTGTCTCTGGCCTCTATAATTTGACGCATAATTCATGTTTTCTGGGTAAGGAGGGTGATCATAATCTGCATTCCACTGATTACCAATTGGTTGACTAATGCAAGATGTGCATAAGCCCCCATTGGTAGTATCCACAATATGAACTTGATAATTTATCCCCGACTCCTCTACCTTCTTAGTAAGAATACTCATCTGTGTCATTAAAGTAGCCATGTTCTCAACCATAGTGTTGGATGGACCTAATGGCACTGAGTGAACAACTGGGGTAATAGGAGCACCCCTGGTTGTCCACCCTGAATTCTGTGCCATCGTATCAAGTAAAATCTGGCACTCTCTCCATGTCTTGCTAAGGAATGCTCCACCAACTGAAGCATCAACATTGGCTTTTACACCATCAGCCAGACCCATATAGAATCCTGCCCCAACATTTGCTCAGGAATACCATGGTGAGGACAGATAACCAGCATTCCTTTAAACCGTTCCCATGTCTCCTGCAGTGTCTCCATGGGCTTCTGTCTGAAGCTTATGATCTCATCAATCTGCTGTGCTGTCTTGTTTGGTGGATGGAATTTATTCAGAAATTGCTTGACCAACTCCTCCCATGTTGCAATAGAGTGGATAGGGAGGGATTTGAGCCAAGTCTGGGAAACTCCTGTCACCGAGAACGGAAACAATAACAATCTTAATTCCTCAGGGGTAACATTCGGCTACCTCTAGGTCTTACAGATGGACAGAAAGTTCTTTAAATGCGCTGGGGATCCTCAACGTACGACCCCGAAAATATCCCCTTATTTTGCAACAAGTGCAGCATATTGTTTGTAATCTGGAAGGACTCTGCTTCAATCTGAGGGACCAAAATCGCGGTTGCCAAGTTGTCAGCTGGGGGTAGTGCCCCGTCGTATAATGGCGCCTCAGGTACAACGGGTATCCCAAGAGCTGCAATTCGTGCAGCTGGGTCGACCACACCATCCCCAACATTTATGTTGTTTCTGTCGTTCAAATCTGCCATGTCTGGTTCTATGTGTTCAATGTGCGATTGTTGTTTGCTTCTCCGATTGGCCTTGTTCAAGGCCTTGAAAACCTTTTCAGGGTCTGGCAATGCTTCAAATACGTCACCAGTTCTCGAAGAGTTTTTAGGCATGCACCTGTACCACCGGTTTAGCAAACATTAGAAATCCAATATATGTATGAAATCAAAGAAAATTGACTATACTTAAGAATTTCCCTTCAACTACACTTGATAATACCGTTAAGTCCCCGACAACAGCGCCAAAATTTGATCACGCTCAACTATGTCTATTAAAAGACTAAGCGGGTGTTGCAAATATAAATCGGGTATTTTGCCCAGGGTCGAATCCCACAGGGAATTAACGTATCAAATGTCATCTTTATATTACTAGATTCTCAATAGTCAACTTTCTCAAACGTTGTGTATATCACTTTGTGTTGTTTCTAGTACTACTACTACAGCTGAACATAAATAATAAACTTAAGATTAACTAACAATAAGATGTAAACAATTGGATTAAAGGTCTAAGGTTATGGTTTCCCCCGTTGGTGAACTTCCTTCTTGTATACTTCCTATAGTTTTGATTTAGTTGTCTCTATCAATCATGAACACTCCAGTTACCATAAATCTCTCTCAAGTAATTATGATAATTTACTAGACGCGCTCTCTCAAGTTAGGCTAGCTAGATTGCATTACATTTCAGTTTAGATTGCACCCAAGGTATCGTTATCTCTAATCCAACCTCTAAACCCTCGGTTACGACTCTCGCCTATACTCCGGGAGTGGTGTTGTTCAAACAACTACCTAAATATGCACACTCTCTCAAGTCGATACATAATAAATAGGCACAGCTAATTGAGGGCCCTTCAATCAACTACAACAAGAACGTAGTTGAATAAATAGAGATTAACAACCAACCAAAACTATATTAATATCACAATAAAGTCATCCCCCAACGGGTTCCATCAAAACCTTAGATTAGAGAAGTTAGCTACTCATAATAATGATAAAAACTACAAAAGAATTCATAAGCAAAGGTAAAATCACAAAAGAAGGAGATATGGATTGATGCCCAATTTCCTCCTTGCCTCTTGCCCTTGCTTTTCTTGTTCTAAACTCTAAACCTTGATAATCTACTCCTTTGGGCGAATTGAACCTTTTATAGGTTAAGTGGATTGGCCCCGAACTTCCAAAAATACCCCTTTCGAATTATTTTTCCCGTCTGAACTAGCGCGGGCGCGCTGGTATCGCAGTAATGCCCGCTTAGTTGAGTTTTACACTACCTGGACGATCACTGGACTAGCGTGGGAGCTAGTCTCATGCTATAGGCCGTGCTAATGGGGTTTCTTTCTGCCTTGTTTGCTAGACTAGCGCGGGAGCGCTGCACTCGCACTTATGCCCGCACTAGTGAGGTTTCCTTCTGTCTCAAGCGTATTCATCCCTCAAGTCTTCCATAAATTATCCCATGGGGTTGTTCTTCTTCAATTTCGCACAAATCACCATCCTAAGTCCTCAATAATGTATTGTACTCATGTGAAACACATAAATCAAAATTAGAGCCAATTTATCATCATCTAATAATCATTAAGACAGTGAAACATCATTAAGTTAGAGCATAAACATACGTTAAACTATGTAAATTTAGACTATTATCAACTGCTGATATTTAAATTTTTCTATGTGGCACAGAAGAATTATAGAAGTATTCTTCGTGGGATGATTGTGTATGAGAGATGTGTTGGACATTCGGGTGGTAGAGTTGAGATCAGATAAGGTGATTCATGTGTTTATGGATTTAGAGACTGAGAGTTCTCAGAAGCAAATTGTTTTGTGGTTGTGGACTGTGAAGTTGTGTCCAGAGCTAGCCAAATGATAGTAAGTGCTACGGTTCAGTCGTGGTGGACCTTCAGATTTTTATTTATCAATTTGTGGATGACCAGAGTTGATTCGGGGCCCTTTGGTGGGCCAAAGAGGATGTGTATTCTACACCGGGTCGAATTGGTTGGCTTCATACTGCTATTGTTGAGGGATGTGCCATTCGGTTGGTGTTGAGCTTATTCGTGTTCTGAGTTACTCTTCTATGCTATGAGGGGTTGTGATTCGTTGGTTTTATGCAGACATGGTGCGGTCCTATTTGGGACTTATAGCAGAATTTGAGCGAGATGGGTATTAGGGTGTCGAACGACTGATTGCACATTTGGTGATGTTGTTTCTGGCTGTGGTATTGCGTTATTGGTTCCTCCGTGGTTATGTTCATGCACCTGGGGTACTTAATGTCGAATTGCACATGGTTATTGATTTTGAGTATAGTGGCTGAGGTATACCATACAGACTAGTGTTTGGATGGGGTCACGTATTGCAGCGGAGTTATGTCGAGAGACGATCTTTTGTGTTAGTTTCGTGTGTTATGGTTCTACAGTGTGTGATGAGCTTTAAGCATTGCGTCGTGGCGGTATTTGTTGAGCTTGCAGGATGATTCTCTCATTCTAATCATTTTCCATGTTTGAGTACATTTTAATTATTTCGTATGAGTGCATGGATTGCACTGTTTGTGGCTCTGGGTAGTATTGGTGTTGCATGTCAGTAGAGTAGTTGATATTTGAAAAGATGAAGTCGTCGGATCTAGAATGGGTGCTATCAGATTTGATTGCGGTATATTTGGAAGGATAATATCGGAAGTCGGCTTAGAAATTGGCTATAGTCCTTGTTGAAGGAGAGTGAGCTCCATGACTTGTTGATCTGATGAATGGTTCTGAGTTTGCGCTTGTTTCTTTCATCATCCGCAGTGTACGAAGGTTTTAGAACGAGGTTTTGTTCGACATGAGGTTTATTACCGGAATTGGGTTGTTTTGGACAACTACTATGATTGGAGAGTTTGTTATGATTATTTGAGTTATGCGGTATATCATGTGATTACATCTTAGGTTATGGTTATGGCTTGATACAACTTGTTCAGACTTATATAGTGTGTAGATGCGAGATGCGGGTCTTATAAGAAATTTTGGATATTGGAAATTGGATTCTAAGGTTTATGGGCTAAGGTTGAATTAAGGATTTTTAGTTATGTTGTGTCTCCAGGCTTATATGGATTAGGGTGACGTGTGATCACCCTCGGGTATGTGCATGGTAAGGTTACACGGTGATTTGATGGCTTAAGAACAATTATGGGAACGTTCGAGGATGAACGTATGTTTAAGTGGGGGAGGATGTAACGATCCGACTGGTCGTTTTGAGAATTTGCACTTCGCTGGTAGCTTAGGAACGTAATTAGATCCGTATAATGTATTATGAATTATGTGAATCGCCAGTTTTGGTTTTCAGGCTATTCACAATCGATTTGGAATAATGAATTTCATGATTTAAGCTTTAAGTTGGAAGAGTTGACCAAGTTTGACTTTTTGGAAATTTGACCCCGGAACAAAGTTTTGATGCTTTCGATAGGTCCGAATGGTGATTTCGGACATACACCAGGATTTGCATTTTAATATTTCTAGAAGGTTTCAGCACAAATTGGCGAAAATTGGAAACTTGAAGGTTTGGAAATGTCACGACCCAGAATCCTAACTCAAGTCGTGAGGGCGCCCAACAACGGGGTCGGGAAAGCCAACACTCATTTTACTAAGGGTTCTTTCTCGTTTGATTAAACATTTCAACATATAAAAAGTTTTTAAAGCTTAAGACATAAATCGACAAGGATAATTAGCCAGTTTTAATCAAAAACAGTCATAAGGAGGCGTGAGCCAATATATATATAGACCCGTAATCCATAATAACTACCATGTGTGTGCTAGGAACTAGTGTCACAAGTCCTACGGGCATACTAACAGAATATACAAAAGATATAATATACAGTCCCACTGTCTGAAAGAAATAGACGGGAAATAAGCAAAAGAAATTCAATGGTGCTAACGGAGATCGCCAGGAGAAAGCAGCTCACCGTGAAGTCAGGTCCGTCTATAATCAGAATCAAGCTCCGATCTAACAACCAGATGCACCAGCCTCAGAACCTGTACAATTAAGTACAGAAGCGTAGCATGAGTACATAAATATATATGTACCTAGTGAGTATCCCGTCTAATCTCGAAGAAATAGTGACGAGAGGTCGACTTGACATTCACTAAGGTCCAACAATATAATTTAACAGAATATGATGAAAATGGTAGGCATGTAAAGGTAGTGTAGCAGAAAATATATAAGGCACTGAAATCCAAGTAAATGCTAGAAGTAAATAAACAATTACTACTTCATCTTCCCCCAAATATCTGTCAAATCAATATCCATAAATTCAATAACAATTTATCATGCGCTACGAGATAAGGACAGTCGGTCTGAGCCATAAAATAATCATATCTGTGCACTACCGAGGGTCGAACGGCCCGAACCATAAGTGCAACTTTGCCATAAATTACTCATATCTATGCACTGCCGAGGATCGAATGGCCCGAACCATAAGTGCATCTTTGCCATAAAGTAATCATATCTATGCACTGTCGAGGATCGAACGACTCGAACCATAAGTGCATCTTTCAATCCGCCGTGGCGTACGGCCCTCTCCCATGAGAGTGGGGGAAACCACACTCCGCTCACAGAATGTAAATTGCGAAGCGGTCACATGCACACACATTATTCCTTTTTAAATTACTTTTCAGTGAAAAAATTTCTCAAATTCCATTATCTCAGGAAAATAAGCCACATGTAACATTTAATTCATTATGCATTTAGTTCATTTCAAGGAAAACACAACGCATGATGTGGGCCTAACTACCCGGACATAATAATAATAGCCGCTACATACGGACTCTCGTCACTTTGCACGTACGTAGCCCCCACAAACATCACACATAGCATTTAAAACACCTACATGGACAATTCCCTCTTACGAGGTTAGAAAAGAGACTCACCTCGTGTCGCACCTACTCCCCGGGTCAAGAATGCACCCGAAACTCCGAACTCTTCACCCAAAGGACTCGAAGCTAACCAAACATTACGAAAAAATATTAAATTATACTCAAAGCATGGAATTCTCCTATTATTTAATCAAATTCATCATTCTTGAAGAAATCCCAAAATCCAACCCCGGGCCCGCATGCTTGGATTCCAAAAATTCTCGAAGGAAACACTCACCCATAAAGGATCATTAATATATGATTTTTGTATGATTCATAGCCAATTCACGGGTAATTCTCCAAATTCTCGAAAGCCCTAGGTTACTACCTAATTCCTTAACTTTTCACTAATTAGGTAGTTACATTCAACTAGGAATTCATGCATTAACTAACTTTAGGGTAGAATTTACTTACCTTTCAGTGGCTGGGTCGTGGGGCTCTTTTCCAAGCTCTCAAAATCGTCTACAGTGGAAGAAATGGAGTGAAAATGGGATAATCCCGCATTTAAAGATCTTACTGCCTACAGGGATTTTCGCACCTACGACTTGACAATCGTGCCTGTGGTCTTGCACCTGCGAGCAATAGCTCGCACCTGCGGAAAATGGGACAAGGGCCTGGGCTCGCCCTTGCGGGCAGGAGTCCGCACTTGCGGCTCTGCACCTGCGGGAAAGGGCCCGCACCTGTGAGAACTGGGAAACCCACCTAGGGGTCACACCTGTGAGTCTGGGACCGCAGGAGAGGTCTCGCACCTGCGACTTGGCAACCGCACCTGCGGTCACACCAGATCAGGTGCACCAGCAAGTGCTTCAGCTGGTTTTTGGCCTTGTTTGGTGCCCGAGAGGCGCCTGGGCCCACCCGAGCCCCCGTCCAAATATACCAACAAGTCCCAAATCATAATACGGACTCGCTCGAGACTTCGAAACACCAGAAACAACACTAAAACTCAAAATCACACCTCAAAACCCCTAGAACCAAACTTAGGAACTTTAAGTTTTCTTAAATTCGCTAACAATGCGCCGAACCGACCTATACTACTATGAATGACACCAAATTTTGCAGGCAAGTCATAAATGAAATAACTGAACTATTCTCAGCCTTGGAATTCCGTTCAGACCTCGATAACACAAAAACACATCCCAAACCACAATATGAACTTAAGGAACTCTTATTTCAATATTGGGCGCTGAAATGCTCCCGGGTCATCCGAAACCCATTCCGAATATACGCTTAAGTCTGAAATCATCATACGGAGCTAGCGGAACCGTCGAAACTCGATTCCGAGGTTGTTTACTAAAAATGTTGACCGAAGTCAAACTTGGCTAAAAAGGCCAACCTTAAGGAACTAAATGTTCCTTTACTGCCCTAAACACTTCCAAAACCCGAACCACCCACCCCCGTAAGTCATAAATCAAAATAACCCACTATGAAAAGTTTCATTTAGGGGAACGGGGTCCGATAACGCAAAATGACCGATCGGGTCGTTACAGGAAAGTTCATAAGTTTGATCGAAAGTTGACTTTGAGGATATCAGATTTGGATTGTGGTTACGGAAATTTGAATAGCTTTGTTATGTTATTTAGGACTTGTGTGAAAAATTTGGGTTCATTTTGGATTGATTTGCTGTGTTTCGGCACGAGTTTTAGAAGTTGAAAAGTTCAAAGTTCATTAAGTTCATATTGAAGTGCGATTCGCCATTTTGATGTTGTTAGATGTGATTTGAGGCCTTGAGTAGGTCCGTGTTATGTTATGGGACTTGTCGGTATATTTGGACGGGGTCCCGAGTGGGTCTGGTGAGTTTCAAACGTTGTTCGGATCTTTTTCATCTCATGTTGAATTGCTGAGGCTGCTGATTCTGGTGTGACCGCACATGCGGAGTTATGGGTGCAGGTGCGAAGCCGCAAAAGCGGCAGTGTCATCGCAGAAGCGTGAAGGGGAGCTGGGCATGAGAATCGCAGGTGCGGGTGCTTTGGCACACCTGCACAACTGCAGATGCGGATCATTAAGCGCATGAGCATGGTCGCAGAAGCGGTAGCGAATTGCAGAAGCGGTGAAGGCTATTCAGGGATTTCTTTGCAGAAGCAAAATTTGTTCCGTAGAAGTGGAAGTCACAAATGCGACATTTTAGCCACATCTGCGAAAATGCTGGGCAGAAGGTATAAAATCGAGGTTTTGGTTCTTTCTTCATATTTTGAGATGTGGGACTGAGATTAAGGTGATTTTTGGAGAAATTTTCATCACAAGGATTCGGGAAGTGTTCTATACTTGGTTTTGATTTTATTTCATGAATCTATCTTTATTTTTGGCAATTAGTTGATGAATTTTAAAGAAAAAATTTGGGGGTTTTAGCCTAAAGTTTCAAAAAGTGAATTTTGAATTATGAGCATCGATACGGAGTCAGATTTGAGTGAAACTAGTATGGTTGGAATCGTAATTGAATGAATTGTTGGATTTTATGAGTTTTGTTGGGTTTTGAGGTGCGGGCCGGGGTTGGACTTTTGGGCCGATTTTGGAATTTTGATTAAAGATTCGACCTTTATTTGATGTATTTGAGCTGCTTTTGTCTAGTTTTGATCCGTTCGGAGGTCGGAACGCAAATTTTGGAGCATCGCTTGGCTTGCTTGGTATTAGAATTTGGACTCTTCGAGGTAAGTAACACTTCTAAACTTAGTGCTGAGGGTATGAAACCTCGAATTACGTGTTATATGATTGACGTTGAGGTGACACACATGCTAGGTGACTGGCGTGTGGGCGTGCATCGTGTAAATTGTGACTTCGTTATTATTTTGGTACTGTGTAGTTACCTGATCTTATCTGTAACCATGAAATTTCTACGTGCTTGAGCTACTGAGCTGTGACCCATGTTAGAAACCATGTCTAGGCTACATGCTTATCCTGTTGGGACCCACTGAGGTCATTTCTACTGTTGAGTTATATGCTTTCATTACATTACATACTAAGTCATACTCATTCATTTGCATATCATATCTCAGTCTCTGTTGTTATTTATTGATACATCATATCATCATTTTTGGGCTAGTTTCATGACATTATGAGCCCGTGAGAGAGATACTGGAGAGATTGATGACTAAGTGACGCCAAGGGCCTGAGTGTGAGTGATATTATGGGATCGGGCTGCACGCCGCAACAAGTTATATTGATTTGTTCCATGATTGGCTTGATATAGCGCTTGGGTTGAAGGATCCCCTCTGGAGTCTGCACACACCCATGTAAGAGCGATTGATTTATATTGAGGGATGGATCGTCCCTAGACATGAATCTTGTCCGAAGCATTTATACATGGGGATGGATCTTCCCCACGGGATGGATTGACCCTACTCAGTACTGAGTGACTGATGGCCAGTTGATGTATATATTCCGGGATTAATCTTCCCTAGGCAGATTGGCCATATACAGTACTGAGTGATGGAGCATGATGAGTGGAAAATGTGAGATAGTGAGATTCAGTACTCTGAGAGTGTGAGTACATCAGTTCATCTCTGAGATACATTGCATTGACATGCACACATGACATACATGCATAGAGACGTATTTTCCTCATGCTGTACGGTCACGCCATTCATGACTCACACATATTGGCATATGGGTATAGTGATGCATTTTACATTGGCTATCTGGAAAGAAAATAAAACATCTTATTTATTGTTGAAAGTATTTTTGAAAAAATTACAGTTTTCAAACTTACTCATATTTTGGCAACTTTAGTAAACGACTTGAGTTTTCACAGATATACTTGAATGGCAGAACTATTTTCAGAAATCATGATTAAGATGAGTATCTTATCTTTGAGTTACTTCTTTTATTACTCGCTTTACGTTGTTATGGACCGTTGTTGGCTATTGGTGTTGGACCCGACCTTTGCTCCAGCTCGTCACTACTTTCAACCTAAGGTTAGGTTTGTTACTTATTGAGTACATGGGGTCAGTTGTACTCATACTATACTTCTGCATGCAAATGTTAGCTGTTGATGTTTCTGAGATTGACGGGATCTGGATTTAAAGATGTATATGTGTTCCGATCATAGCTGCCTCTTGTTCATGGTAGCCTTAGATTCATAACAATCTGTTTATGTACTGTAATGACCCGGCCGGTCATTCCGAGAGTTATGACTCCGTTCCCTCCATTTCTGCTTTATTATATGTTGTTCAGCCTTATTATGTTGCATCTAGTTGGTTGGATCGGGTTCAGAGTGATTTTGGAGAGAAATGAGACGCTTAGTCTCTTAAGTTGGTTATTTAGTTGGAAAAGTCAACTGAAAGTTGACTTATGGGTAAACGATATCGGAATTGGGTTTTTATGGTTCGTATAGATTCGTTAGGTGATTTTGGACTTAGGAGTGAGTTCGGAATGTAATTTGGAGGTCCGTGGTAGAATTAGGCTTGAATTGGCGAAAGTTAGAAATTTGGCAATTTTGGTCGGCCGTGGAAAATTTGATATCGGGGTCGGAATGGAATTCCGGAAGTTGAAATATATTCGTAGTGTCCTTTGGGATGTGTGTGTAAAATTTTAGGTTATTCGAATGAGGTTTGGTATGTTTCGGCATCGTTGGCGGAATTTGGAAGTTTAGAAGTTCTTAGGCTTGAATTCGAGAGCAATTTAGTATTTTGATGTTGTTTTAGGTGTTCCCAAGGTTCGAATAAGTTTTTATATTGGTATGTGACTTGTTGGTATCATTGGTTGAGGTCCCGAGGGCCTCGGGTGTGTTTCGGGTGGTTAATGGATATGGTTTTGGAGTTGAGAGTTGCAGATTTTCTGGTTTTTGGACTTCTGGTGTTTTTCCGCACCTGCGGAAAGGGAGCCGCATGTGTGAGGGTCGCATGCACGGTAGTAGGTTTGCAGATGCGGATTTGGGAAGCCCAGGGTTGTAGCGCAGGTGCGACCGTTTCATCACACCTGCGAGCCCGCAGGTGCAAGGCCTGGGGCACAGGTGCGGAAACTGGTGAGTTAAGTGGTGTTCGCAGGTGCGGCGCCATGACCGCAGGTTCGGTCCCGCAGGCGCGAGAAGTAGGCCGCATGTGCGAAAATCCTGGGCAGAAGGTATAAATTGAACCCTTCGCGAATTTTGGTCATTCTTCAAAATTTCAACTCAGTTTTTGGAGCTTTTGGAGGGTTTTGAAGAGGGATTCAAGGGGAAACTCGTTGAGATGTGGGGCAATTTGTGGCCGAGTCGAGCGACAAGGGCATTTCAGAGTAGATTTTCATCCGGTTTGAGGTAAGTAATAATTGTAAATCTTGTCCTGAGGGTATGAAACCCTGGATTTCACATCGATTCACTATTGTGAGGTGACGCGCATGCTAGGTGACAAGCGTGTGGGCGTGCACTGTTTGGTTTGTAACTTTGTTCGTCCCGTAGCAACTATAAAGTTGCATATTTGTCTAAAGATTGTCACGACCCAAAATCCATAAGGTCGTGATGGCACCGGACATCATTTTCAGGCAAGCCAATCATTAATTAATTGAAATAATTTCCGGTTTTAGCATTTATGAAAAATCATTACCTTAACTTATTACATAATAATTAAATAAAATCTGTTAACTAAATACAATGGTTTAAATAGTCCTATTTTAACAAATATATCCCAACACATCCCAGAACTCGGTGTCACAAGTACATGAACAATTTCTAAGAATTTTACAATTTCTATAAAGCTTGTCCGAAATACAAGTGGACAAGGAAATTAAAATAATGTACTACAGTATGAGGGAGACTCTGTCAGCTGCGGATCGCCTCCGGATGATGCAACTCGCCTAAGTCTCCAAATCCTCCACAGCGCTATGAAAGTACCTGTGCAATAAAAATGCACAGCAAGTGTAGCATGAGTACGAAAACAATGTATACTCAGTGAGTCGCCCGCCTAACCTCAGAGAGGTAGTGACGAGAGGTCGAATTAGACACTTGCTAGAGGTCAATTTAGTATATTAAAGTGTGATACTAAGCATGATTCTCATAGGCAATTTATTAAAATCAAGAATAAATAATATCAATTCTTTCTACATTTAACACTTTAAATCCTCATCATATTAATATCAATTAATCAACATGGGTGATTTGACCAAATAACAAATAATCAACCGGAAGTTAAATCTCTGTCATTTCAGTGGACAACTTAACATTTCAGGCCAGTAATCAGGCAAATTCACAGCAAATACGCAGTAAATATCATGCGTAAGCAATGCCGAGGGTCGAACGGCGCAGACCAACAATAATAAACTGTGCACTGCCGAGGGTTGAACGACCCGAACCATAGATGCATCTATCTTCCCCGCTCGCAAATCGATCATGCGACGCGGTTAACATAATAATAATAAGGCTAACCTGCTCGCAAATCATACCTGCGACTCTGGTGCTCATATGCATATACATAAATACAGGGTCATCCTGCTCGGAAGTCATGCATGCGACTCAGGCACCCGCAATTACACATATTCACACCAATAAACCACATTTTTATCAGGAAAATTGGTTGTTCAATGAAGTGATAAAATTCTCCTTTTATTAAACATGAGTATAATATTTAAAACTTTTCTGGAGATTTACTTGCTGATTTTGACAGGGTTTCGAGCTCGATAGGTTTATCCGAAACACAATTATTCAAAGGAGAATCAATTCTCCTTCTAGGTGATTAAGAAAAGTAAACTCTATCCTTCTCGGAGGTTTAAATACTAATTGAAAGCATCACATGATAAATCATTGACAAAGTCATCAGTAAAACAAGTAAATCATGCTAGTGGGTCCTAGACTACCCGGACATGGCATAATAGTAGCTACGCAC
>MDKI01132978.1:0-99884 GCA_005239505.1 Nicotiana paniculata
GGAAGTTAGCATTTTAGAAGGATTTCATGAATTTGGGCTTAAAGTGCATATCAGTGAGGTTGAGGTCCGTTTGGGATTCCGAGTCTGGAAATAGCTCCGTATGGCTATTCTAGATTTGGGAGCGCGATCTGAAGTGCATTTGGATGTCCGTAGGTCATTTTGTAGTCATTTGGCTAAAGATAGAAATTTGAAGGTTTTTGGGAAATCCGACCGGAAGTGGAAGTTTTGATATCTAGGTCAGGATGCGATTCCGGAAGTTGGAGCAGGTCCGTAATGTTGAATATGACTTGTGTGCAAAATTTGAGGTCAATCGGGTGTTATTTTATAGGTTTCGACGTCGGATGTAGAAGTTTGAAATTCTAAGTTCTTAAAGAATTGGATTTGAGTGCGATTCGTTATTTCGGCGTTGTTTGATGTGATTTGAGGGCTCGAGCAAGTCCGTGTCATGTTTTGGGACAGGTTGGTGTGATTGGACGGGGTCTCGGGGGCCTCGGGTGGATTCCGGGTGGCTAACAGATCAAAGTTGAAGTTAGAAAAAAGGCTGAAGCTGCTATCATCTGGTGCAACCGCACCTGTGAGGCTTTGACCGCAGGTGCGGCTTGGGTGCCGCAACTACGGCTTGGGCACCGCAGGTGCGAGTGTGAGCTTGGCTTGAGTGGGTATCGCAGGTGTGAGGGATATTCCGTACCTGGAGAAGCCGCAGGTGCGGACAGTGGGGCGCATGAGCGATTTTGGTTGAAGTTGAGGAAAACCGTAGGTGCGGGAGATTTGGTCGTACCTGCGAGATCGCAGGTGCGGAGGAAAGACCGCAGGTGCGGAAACCGACCTGGGCAGAATGTTTTAAAATGAGAATTTTGGGTTCATTGTCTTCATTTCTTCATGGGTTAGGCAATTTTGGAGAGCTTTTCAAGGGAGATTTCACCAAGCATCAAGAGGTAAGTGATTCCTTCTCATTTCCAAGTTGAATACAAGATCATTACATGAGTTTCGTATGAGAAATCATGGGAAAATTGGGGTTTTTGAAGAAAAACCTAGAAAATGTAAATTTGGATTTTAGCCACGAATTGAGCATGAATATTTTAGTAAATTATATATTTGAGTTAGTAAGGCTATGGGTAGAATGTATCTTCGAGAAATTTCGGATTCCGGGCACGTGGGCCCGAGGGAATTTTTTTCATTTCTTTGAGCGGGGTTGGGAAAGTATATCATCTGAATTTGTTGTGAGTATTAGGATGAATTTTCATTGCTTTGCCGTTATGTGGTAGTATCAGAGCGTTGTGCATCTGTTGGAGTCATTGGAAGGGCTTAGAAGCTGGTATTGGAATTTCGGAGGGAAGTTAGTCACCTTCTAACTTTCTTAGGGGAATCGTTCCCCTTGGTGAAGTAATTCAGTATATGCTATTATCTTCGGGGGCCTACATACGCACGAGGTGACGGGAGTCCGTGCGTAGCTACTATTATGCCATGTCCGGGTAGCCTAGGACCCACTATCATGCTTTATGTGTGTACCTGTAACCCTGCCTGTGATATTAAACAGCTAATGTGACGGAAAACGTAACTGAATGTTTAAGAGAAAACTAGAGCTTATATTGCTAACCTTCTAAAAAGAGAATTGTTTTCGCTGTGAATATATGTGTACATGGACTAGATTGTATCGTGGAATATCATTAAACTTGACACATGAGTTTCAAAACAAAGATTTCAAAACCTATACTTCATGTTTCTTTTAAAAAGGATTTTTACCTCTTTCCTGAGAAAACCTGCTTCTTGAAAAAAATGAGGATGCATTATGTGAATGTGTGTACATATGTGCACATGAGTCGCATGTATCATTTGCGAGCAGGCTAGCTTTATTATTTTTATGTTGACCGCATTGCATGATCGATTCGCAAGCGGGGAAACTAGACGCGTCTATGGTTCGAGCCGGTCGACCCCTCGGCAGTGCACGGTTTATTATTGTTGGTCCGCACCGTTCGACCCTCGGCATTGCCTGCGCATGATATTAGTTGCGTTGTTGCTATGATACTTGCCTGATTATAGACCTGAAATGTTAACTTGTCGATTGAAATGACAAAGAATTAAAGTGATTAAAAAGACTTTTGGAAGAAGTTGTTCCTTTCGTTGATTTATTTTTATTTGATTAAATCACCATGTTGATTAATTGTTAATATGACGAAGATATAAAGTGTTAATTGTGAAAGAAATTGGAGGATGTTTAAATCTTGTTTTATAAACTGCCTATGATAAAACCATGCTTAGTGTCACTCGTAAATATTTTAAAATTGACCGTTAGTAAGTGTCTAATTTGACCTCTCGTCACTACCTCTCTGAGGTTAGGCGGGCAACTTACTGAGTACACATTGTTTTTCTACTCATACTACACCTGCTGTGCATTTTGTTGCACAGGTACCTACATAGTACAATGGTTGATTTGGAGATTTGGACGGGCTGCATCATCCGGAGGCGTTACGCAACTGACAGAGTCCCCCTCCTACCGTATTATTTTTATGTTAAATCCCTTGTCCAAATTGTATTTCAGACAAGCTTTGTAGTATTTGTAAAATTCTTAGAAGTTGCTCATGTACTTGTGACACCGGGTTCTGAGATATATATTGGGACAATTATTTAAGTGAAATCTTTAGATCACTGTTTTAAATAACATAATTTTATTACTGTCATATTTTTATTTACGAAAATTTATTTATTTGATTATGAAATGCAAGGAAAGGTAACGGTTTCAAAAATGTTATAACATGAATGTATTTCAACTAATTAAGGATTTGGCTTGCCTAACAGTGGTGTCCGGCAACATCACGACCTATGGATTTTGGGTCGTGACAACATGGTACTAGGGGCTAGGTTCCCGTAGGTCTCACGAGTCATGAGCAAGTCTAGTAGAGTCTTGCGGATCGGTACGAAGACGTCTGTACTTATCTTCGAGAGGCTACATGGCTGTTAGGAGTACTTCCCTTATTGATTCTTCATCGTGCTAGTTGATTCCTTTGAGGCTTATGCCTATGTTCATTCCTACTAAATGTTACGCGTCGCAAAGCGCTTTCTACGGATCAGGAATTTGAGGAATGGAAATGGTGCTACGAATGTAATTCGAGATGCTTCCATGTGTAAATGGTCGTGGTTGTTGTTGTGGTCCTGTGAAAGGGTAATATGTTGTTTCAGCTTAGTAGTTGTGTTTTTGGGAGCCTTAAGGATGTGCTCGGGTAGTGATGATGGTTGCAATTGATTATCGCGCGGTGTCGATATGATGATAGAACGTATCCCGTATGTTGGGGATGATGAATGGTTTGAAGGGAGGTCTTCTCAGAGTGTGATTTCGGATTTCAGTGCTTTTTTCCGGTAGAGGGAAGACATTTGGAGTATGAATGGCTCGGTTGGGATTGATAAGGTAGTAAGACTTGGTGTCTTCAAGGGAGGTGGGATATGCACCTGTGACGTGTAGTCGTCGTCATTGATCGAATGGAATGTGTTAGGTTCGTCGGTGTTATGGTTTCTTCGGTTGCATGGGGTCAGAGTATTGAGAGGAAGTATTGACGAATGTGGTTGGCAAAGAATGATCCTGGAATGAGGCTAGGCGGTGATTCCATTTCTAGGAGGCCAGGTGTAAGAAGCGGATGTCGAGCAGCCACAAACTAGGGGAGCGGCAGCACAACTTGGAATTTGGACATATAGTCGCGCATTAATGGGTATCCATGAGGAGCGGACGGACTAGTAAGTTGGTAAATGAAGCAGGGCGTAGGATGGGGTATTGATGTCACAGAGAGCGTGCATTTCAGCGTCACTGGGAGGTGTCCGCGGGTGATTTCCATACGTGGGTTGTCTTCTGGTGATAGGTTAGCAATGGCGGGGTTGGCAGGTTCTGAGAGAGGTCCTAGTGGCTAGTCGGTAGGAAATAGAAGGTTTGAATGATGCAATAGAATTCGAGTATTTATGGAGTGCTAGCAAGAGAATTTGGAAGATTTGGATGGATTGGCTGAGCAAGATCATGTTATCAAAGGATGAAGGATCTCAGCAAGGTCTAGAGTGGTGCAAGGGGTATCCTCGGGTTAACTGGGGGAGTCCCACTATCTGCAGTTGGGTTGTAGGATTGTCTTCGCATGGGGTTAAGGATTTTCGAAATGTTGGCGAGTTATTTCAGCTAAGGAAAAGGGGTAAAATGGTAATTGTGCGTGGGATTTGATGAATATGTGCAAAAGTTGGCCCTGTCAGATCAAGGTTAGGCTTTGGAAGATCTAGAATTTATGCTTAAGGCATGGGCGAGTTGTACGGATAGTGACTCAGTCATGTGTTTCATTGGAAAAGGTGTTCTTGTGCTAGGAGAGCCTTGGGATTGATTGTATTCGGGGCCAGCCAGAGTGGGTGACTCTCAATAGCGTTCCTAGTGAGTTCAAAAGTTAAGAATGCGGCAATGAAGGATTTCAGGCAGCAGTATGATCGAGAATCCAGCTTTTGTAGAGTAATCTCTGAGTAAAATGAGGATGGTTGGAATGTTCTATGATATGTTTCAGTATGCAGGGGAATATTGGAGGAGTGAGAGAAATAGACTCTGGGTTGAAGAAAAGATTATCAGAAGGGTATAAGACGGGTTGCAGGATTTGGGCAGCATAGTCTCATGAATCATGGTCACTCGGGATGAGTGAGGGTTGAGTTTGCTATGGGTTTAAGGAAGTTGTTATTATTCATGAGGCAATTGATGATGATTAAAAGAACATAGATTGATTAGCCATGGTTGAAATGGCACATTTGCGGCAGTGATCGGTTCCTTCGGTGTGATCAAGTTATGCATATGGTTTGTGCCGGTGTGTGCGGGGCTTGTCGGCCGTCGTAACGGATTTTATGTCGGAGCATTTGAGTGTTATGTCCTGTCATATGTAGGAGGATCCCGAAAGGGTTATGGTGGTATAGACTACTACTTAAGGATTTCCATGATCTGGGTGATAATGGGAATTCACTCATGTGTTAAGATGGTACTCTTGAATTGAGTCAAGTAAAAAGTTTGTATATGATGAAGTGTTCACCCTATTAGTGGTTTGAAAGTTATGAAGTAATTCTTGCACTACCTCATGTTGGTATGTTAAGTGCGGGAAGCAGTATGTAACTGGGAGTAAGAATCGAGATTTAGATCTGATGTTTATGAGGATGTCATGAGCTCGGAAGAGCAAGACAGTGGTTTGAAAGTTATGAAGTAATTCTTGCACTACCTCATGTTGGTATGTTAAGTGCGGGAAGCAGTATGTAACTGGGAGTAAGAATCGAGATTTAGATCTGATGTTTATGAGGATGTCATGAGCTCGGAAGAGCAAGACAGTGGTTTGAAAGTTCAGAGTAAGCTTGTGTTATCTTCAGTGTGACCTGAGATTGATATTCGGTGAAAGAGGATTTTTACCCTGGTCATAGGTTCTTGATGTGTTTTGCGGCCTCAGTGTGGTCGGTGTTATGGATGGGCAGACTTGTTGCCTTGTGTAGAAGGTCGTGGAAGCATCACCGCGAAAAGATTGTATAAAGGGTGACATGTAGTCACTTAATGGATTTCAGATTTGGACTGAGTATAAAGAAGTGCAATATTGCTTAATTGAGAATTTATGCCTGGAGGTCGTTCGGTTTAGTTGATTATGGATTATGGGGTGTTAGTCCCAGTGATGGTGGTTATTCTCGTATATTATGAGAAAAAAGTGGGTTAATGTGGACCCAGGTAAAATCTAATAGCTAAGTTTGGTGCGAGCGAGGTGGCTCGATGTTTGTGGATGGATTTAAATTTGATTATGGGCTCCGTGTGATCCAGGCATGTTCCTTTCAGTAGAGCGCATTTTATGGAAAGGTATTAGAACAACGGGTGTTGTTCCGTCTTCGTTAAATTTATGTGTTATTGTGATTGTGTCGTACGAGGTGTGAAACGACTTGATAATTTCTCATGTGTTGAGGTTCCGCGTAGCGGGGATGTTATGTGAGCAGGACATCCCTTGAGATCCAGAGTGTATATATATATATATATATATATATATATCGCACCTCAGTTGTGCTTGAGTTTTGTAGCCTATGGCTTTATCAGTCTCCCCAGGATGGCATTATGCACTTAGAGTGCTTGTGATCGATATTCAGTAATTCGTAATAGTGAGCAAATCAGCTCCGTATATATATCTTCTTATGTAAATTTTATGTGTGGATCAGGTGGCACATCGCCACGAGTATGTTATTTGGATCAGGTTGCATGCCGCAACAGTGTGATGATGAGAAGGGTTAATATGTATTTATTTTCTTGTGATTTATTTCCTATTTTGGGGTAAGAATTCATATTAGTTGTGTGAGCTGATTAGTTCCGTCCTGAGTCGTTTCTTGTTATCATATTTGAGTTATGGCCTATTGGGCGATGCGGTATCATGTGAGACTGTTAGCCATGTTTGGGGTGACTTTCTGTCTGAGCAGTTCGTACTGGGTGAGACGAGATTATCGGACCAGAGATCAGTATGATAAGGTTATGTGAAGTGTATATTATAAAACAAATATATCATTTAGGTTCATAATGAAAGTGACGATTCTAGTCAAGATGAGGTATTCAAGGATTTGTTAACTCTATAGTTGAGTGTGAATTTCTATGCATTCCCTCCGTTGTGGTTGTATCGCCAGCATTATAGCAGGATGTCTGTATAATTGTTATGAGGTGCATCAAGAGCATCAGATTCGTGGACCTTGGCCAATAAGGTTCAGCGAGCGTCATTGTGGTTAGACGATGAGTTATACAGTGCATAGTGCCGATTAAGCAAGGGTATGCAGTTATGATCTGGTATATCATGTGCTAGTTGATGTAGTGCTTATCTATATTAGAACTAAGCCTGGCTAGAGAAATTCATGTGTTTGAATGAATTCTGAGCTTATTATATGGATAAAGAAGAAATCTCCATATTTGATCAAGCTATTGTGCTCGATTGGGTTGTGGTAGCACGGGCAGGTTCTCGAGATGTTAAACAGTGATTTCAGGTAACTCCAGAGCAGTTCTTAGCACGTTCGAGGACGAACGTCAGTTTAAGTGGGGGAGAATGTAACGACCCGATCGGTCATTTTGTGCTCTAGTGCGTCGTTCAGAGGTTTGAAGTCGTGAGTACCTTCGTTTCAGGTATTATGACTCGTGGGCATGGTCGGAATTGAATTCCAGGAAGTTTAGAATTGACTTGGAAAGAAAATTCTCATTTCAGAAGCCTTAAGTTGGAGAAATAAACTAAGATTCGAATTTTGAGTAAACAATCTCCGAATCAGGATTTGAAGGTTCTAGCAGGTTCGTATGATGACTTCGGACTTGGGTGTATGTCCTTATCGGGTTTTGGATAACCCGGGAGCATTTCGTCGTATATTGTGGAAGTTAGCATTTTAGAAGGATTTCATGAATTTGGTCTTGAAGTGCATATCAATGAGGTTAAGGTCCATTTGGGATTCCGAGTCTGGAAATAGCTCCGTATGGCTATTCTGGATTTGGGAGCGCGATCGGAAGTGAATTTGGATGTCCGTAGGTCATTTTGGAGTCATTTGGCTAAAGATAGAAATTTGAAGGTTTTTGGGAAATCCGACCGGAAATGGAAGTTTTGATATCGAGGTCAGAATGCGATTCCGGAAGTTGGAGCAGGTCCGTAATGTTGAATATGACTTGTGTGCAAAATTTGAGCTCAATCGGGTGTTATTTTATAGGTTTCGGAGCCGCATGTAGAAGTTTGAAATTCTAAGTTCTTAAAGAATTGGATTTGAGTGCGATTCGTGATTTCATCGTTGTTTGATGTGATTTGAGGGCTCGAGCAAGTCCGTGTCATGTTTTGGGGCAGGTTGGTGTGATTGGACGGGGTCTCGGCGGCCTCGGGTGGTTAACGGATCAAAGTTGAAGTTGGAAAAAGGGATGAAGTTGGTATCATCTGGTGCAACCACACCTGTGAGGCTTTGACCGCAGGTGCGGCTTCGGCGCCGCAGGTGCGAGTGTGGGCTTGGCTTGGCTGGGGACCGCAGGTGCGAGTGTGGGCTTGGCTTGGCTGGGGACTGCAGGTGTGATGGAAATTCCGCACCTGCGAAGCCGCAGGTGCAGGTGCGATTTTGGCTGAAGTTGAGGAAACCGCAGGTGCGGGAGATTTGGTCGCACCTGCGAGATCGCAGGTACGAAAATCGATCTGGGCAGAATGTTTTAAAACGAGAATTTTGGGTTCATTGCCTTTATTTCTTCATGGTTAGGCGATTTTGGAGAGATTTTCAAGGGAGATTTCACCAAGCATCAAGAGGTAAGTGATTCCTTCTTATTTCCAAGTTGAATACAAGATCATTACATGAGTTTGATATGGGAAATTATGGGAAAATCGAGGTTTTTGAAGAAAAACCTAGAAAATGTAAATTTGGATTTTAGCCATGTATTGAGCATGAATATTTGAGTAAATTATATATTTGAGTTAGTAAGGCTATGGATAGAATGTATCTTCAAGAAATTTTGGATTACGGGCATGTGGGCCCGAGGGCATTTTGGTCATTTCTCCGAGCGGGCTTGGGAAAGTATATAATCTGAATTGTTGTGAGTATTAGGATGAATTTTCTTTGTTTGGCCGTTATGTGGTAGTTTTGGAGCGTTGTGCATCCGTTGGATTCATCGGAAGGGCTTGGAAGTCAGTAGTGGAATTTCGGAGCGAGGTAAGTCTCCTTTCTAACTGTGTGAGGGGAAATCGTTCCCCTACGTGAAGTAATTCAGTATATGCTATTATCTTCGGGGGGCTACGTACACACGAGGTGACAGGAGTCCGTGCGTAGCTACTATTATGCCATGTCCTGGTAGCCTAGGACCCACTAGCATGCTTTATGTGTGTACCTGTAACCCTGCCTGTGATGTATAACTGCTAATGTGACCGAAAACGTAACTGAATGCTTAAAAGAAAACTAGGGCTCATATTGTTAACCTTCTAAAAGGAGAACTGTTTCCGCTGTGAATATATGTGTACCTGGACTAGGTTGTATCGTGGAATATCATTCAACTTGAAAAATGAGTTTCAAAACAATGATTTCAAAACCTATACTTCATGTTTCTTTTAAAAAGGATTTTTACCTCTTTCTTGAGAAAACCTGCTTCTTGATAAAAATGAGGATGCATTGTGTGAATGTGTGTACATTTGAACACCTGAGTCACATGTATGATTCGCGAGCAGGCTAGCGTTATTATATTTATGTTGACCGCATCACATGATCGATTCGCGAGCGGGGAAAATAGATGCATCTATTGTTCGAGCCGGTCGACCCCTCGGCAGTGCACATTTTATTATTGTTGGTCCGCGCCGTTCGACCCTCGGCATTGCTTGCGCATGATATTAGCGGTGTGGTTGTTGTGATACTTGCCTGATTACTGACCTGAAATGTTAAATTGTCGGTTGAAATGACAAAGACTTAAAGTTATTAAAAAGACTTTTGGAAGAAGTTGTTCCTTCCGTTGATTTTTTATTATTTGATTAAATCACCATGTTGATTAATTGTTAATATAACGAAGATATAAAGTGTTAAATGTGAACGAAATTGAAGGATGTTTAAATCCTGTTTTATAAACTGCCTATGATATAACCATGCTTAGTGTAACTCGTAAATATTCTAAAGTTGACCTTTAGTAAGTGTCTAATTTAACCTCTCGTCACTACCTCTCAGAGGTTAGGCGGGCGACTTACCGAGTACACATTATTTTTGTACTCATACTACACTTGCTGTGCATTTTGTTGCACAGGTACCTACATAGTACAGTGGTTGATTTGGAGACTTGGACGTGCTGCATCATCCGGAGGTGTTCCGCAGCTGACAGAGTCCCCCTCCTACCGTATTATTTTTATTTTAAATCCCTTGTCCAAATTGTATTTCAGACAAGCTTTGCAGTATTTGTAAAATTCTTAGAAGTTGCTCATCTACTTGTGACACCGGGTTCTGGGATATATATTGGGATAATTGTTTATGTGAAATCTTTAGATCACTGTTTTAAATAACAGAACTTTATTTGCTGTCGTATTTTAATTTAGAAAAATTTATTTATTTGATTATGAAATGCAAGGAAAGGTAACGGTTTCGAAAATGTTAAAACATGAATGTATTTCAACTAATTAAGGATTTGGCTTGCCTGACAGTGGTGTCCGGCGCCATCACGGCCTATGGATTTTGGGTCCTCATTGATGATTTTATGAACGCATATACCCATGCATGGTATGCCATTTATATGCATATGCATATGCATGGCATTATAATATTAAGTAATTCACAGAGTTATTCAGATATACATGTTGAGTCGTTTACTCCATGTTTCTCTCATGTCTATTGTTTACTGATTTTCATTCCTTATTTGTACTGATGTCTCTTTTATCTGGGGACGCTGCGTTTCATGCCCGCAGGTCCCGATAGACAAGTCGAGAGTCCTCCAAGTATGCTATCACCTCAGTGGAAGAAGTTTGGTGCGCTCCATTGCTCCGGAGTTGCTTGTTTGGTCAGTATAATTTAGACACATATTGTTTGGTATGACGACTTCCTGTCCAGACCTTTATGATAAGTATGTACCCTTAGACGCTTGTAGACAAATGTCATGTATACATATACTTGTATGGCCTTGCAGGACTATGTTTTTAGTGTATAAAGGATCACGTTGGACTCATAGGCCTGTATGTCACATGTATAAGTTTCTATATAAGGTTGGGTTGACCTATATTGAGTATTCTCTTATGTTTATCCAGGTTAGCCCATGACGGCCTGTTTGGCCCATTTTCCAATGAGAGTACTATAAGAACGATATGTATGTTGGTACTCGGTTGAGTAAGGCACCGGGTGCCCATTGCGGCCCATAGGTTTGGGTCGTGATATAAGTGGTAATAGAGATAGGTTTCAATCCCTGGACTTGTGGGTTATGGGCCCACCACACTCCCGCTGCGCCACTTTGATATTAAGGTATGAAGCTCTCACTGAATCATGTAAAAAGGTGCAAGTATTATAATAGAAGTTCAAGTTGTGGATGTGAATCATACCTATGTAGAAGGGAGGTCAAGAAAGAGATATAAGATGTGATGCGAGACTTTAAGGTAAGTAAGATAAAGGTGAACAACGTACGAGATAATCATATGCAGAAGGTTGTGAATAGTCCATACTTGGATAGAAGGATAGAAGCGCGAGGATTCAATATCGAGGAATTATAGCGGCATCATCAATGACATATCTTCCAACCTATGGTTTCTAAGTATCGAGAAGTCTAGCTAAGAGAGTAAAAGAGAGTTAGAGACGATGTGATGTCTCGCTTAATATTAAAAAATAACATAACAAAATCTACGGTGAAAATGAGTTGAAGGAAGGTTGCGAATAGTATAAATGAATATGTGTAGGTCACAAGCTAAAGTATGGTAAAGCGAAAAGGTTTTAGGATGATAGGAGTAAGGATAAGAAAGGGCAGGTGAGAAGGTGATGAGAATGGATAAGTCCTTAGGATTAGATCAATGAAAACAAGAGAGCTGATGGTTTTCCTAAGTTATAGAAAGCTCAGTACAGCCTGAATGAACTCAAAGGAGTATAAGACAAATAGCAATTAAAAGAGATGGGATGTTGTCCTGGTAGTAGAATGAGGGTGTAATTATGATAAATGAAGGATGACATTTGGGCCTTCGATTGAGTGATGATTTGAAGGGATTTCATGAATTGTACAGGATTAAAATACCCACGTAAGGTGAACCACATTGTGATGCTATGAAATACGGTTATGGAAGTATAGTATCGCCCAAGGTGGATCAGGAAAATCACTTCAAATGTTCCTCGATGCAACGTAAGCCCTAGTGATTACGTAAGAAGTTTCAAGTTATCAGGGGTAAATTGTAGATCAATATTGAGGTAAAGTCATACGGATGGATAACGGATCTATGAAATAAGGTATAGAAATATTCGCAAGTTCAGCAAAGTACCGAGCGAAGAACATCAGTATACCTATTGATGCCCAGAGGGACATCTTATTAAGCTTTGTATATGTTTAAAAACGAGGCCTTGGTATTGGTAAAAGATGGAGGAAAAAGGAGAAAAGAGTCACACAGGCACACTTACAAAGTTAGGGTCGTACAGGCTGCATGATAGAAGGTAGCAATAGTTATGAGATTGTAAGAATTCCGACAATAAGTCATGGTATGAGAACAAGGCCTAAAGGGGGGAATTCCCTAGCCTTTGGGATTCATTAACAGTTAGCTAGATGGAAAAAGGAGTACTAAAGTATTCGAAAGACAAATGTTATGAAAATGATAAGTGAATCAGTCAATATTCGAGGACGAATGTTTCAAAGGGGGGAATGATGTTACACCCGATGTTTTTGTACGTGAAATTACTCCATAAGTGAACTGTTGAATGCTCAGGAATGAGATGTTACATCCCGGATTTTCGGACGTTAAAGATTCGTCTTAATTTAATCGACGCATGTTCGGGAATGATATTATTTTGAGATTTTAATCATTATGCTATTTCAAACAAGAATGATATTATTTTGAGATTTTAATCATTATGCTATTTCAAACAAGTGATGAGTAACTTCATGAAGGTGAGAGGGTAAGCAAATCGAAGAAAATGATTTTTGTCAAAGTTTGACATTTTGGAATAAAATACGGTCCAATCTATAGTACCCGGTATTTATGGCCTAGTTCCATACAAGGTACCACATGACAATGATAGTAAGGTGTATAAGATGTGTTAAAAGTGAGTAGTATTTTAAGTAATTTGAGATACTTCTTAATTATGTGAATAATTGATTAATTATGGGGATAATTATGATTAGGTGGATAAAGGTTTTTTTGGGGCTGCCACTTGGAATCAAGCTAAGCCAAAGTGGCACCAATATGTAAGATGAGTCATAAGGTATAAAATTCCTTGTTTACTCATATAGAATTCTTGGATAATTCCTTGGCTTAGTCTCTTTAATGATAGTATAACTTGAAATAATATGAATGGAGTTATGGACCAACAACGTTGGGTGATTAGCACAAGAAAAGGCTTCTTTAAAATCTCGAGATGGAAGATGGTCATATTCACTAAGTGACGGATGAGCTTCAACAAATTTCATACAAGATCCGATTATGCATGAGATGCAATTCTAGGAAAGCACCGTACAATCTTCCTCAAGAATATCATGCATATTTTTCCCTACTCTGATCCTCCGTTACGTGTTTTGTCGTAGTTGATGTGTGTTAGAGGGATTGTCGAGAGAATCGATTCAAGTATGTTAAGGCTATCCCTTCTTTCCTTTTGGCATGATCTATACGACACGAACAAACGAGAAAATGCACAACTTCCATAAATGACTCTGTTTATAGAAGTATTAGAGATGCCTATGTTCTTTAATTCCCATATGTCTTATTATTCTATCGTCTGCTCATGGATCAAAGAAAATACGTAAGTTGAAAATTTTTACTTCATGATATTATTCAAAGGCATGATGGTTTTATGACATTCGGAGAGATTTTATTGACGTCCTTCTCATGATTTGTATTCATTTATACATGTACATTGACCCATGACCAGATGGTATTATATACGTGTATATATGTATATGGGATATTGGAAAAGGTTACGACATTATATACACACCACCACCTGATCAGCTGGTATACGTGGATGATTTGCCCACAGTAGCTGAAATGATATGATGGGATGCCTTCAGAGGCTTGATGATGTTATGAACGAATATACCCATGCATGGTATGCCATTTATATGCATATGCATATGCATGGCATTATAACATAAGTAATTTACAGAGTTATTCAGATATACATGTTGAGTCTTTTACTCCATGTTTCTCACATGTCTATTGTTTACTAATTTTCATTCCTTACATACCCGCTGCATTATTTGTATTGACATCCCTTTTTCTTGGGGACGCTGCGTTTCATGCCCCCAGGTCCCGATAGATATGGTATCATCTCAGCGGTAGATGTTGGTACGCTTCATTAATCTGTAGTTGCTTATTTGATCAGTATGATTTAGACACATATTTTTTGGTATGGTGGGGCCCTGTCCCTACCTTTATGATAAATATGTACTCTTAGAGGCTTGTAGATAGATGTCATGTATACATATACTTGTATGGCCTAGCCGGACTATGTTTTGAGTGTATAAAGGATCACGTTGGCCTTACACGCCTGTATGTCACATGTATAAGTTTTTTATATCAGGTTGGATTGCCCTATATTGAGACCCATATGTTTATTCAGGTTAGTCCATGATGGACCGTTTGGCCCATTTTCCAGTGAGAGTACGATAAGAAAGATATGTATGTTGGTATTCAGTTGAATAAGGCATCGGGTGCCCATTGCGGCCCATAGGTTTGGGTCGTGACATAGACATGCGCACAAGGCATGCTGAACAATGGCATGGTGCGAAGGAATGCCATGACTTCGCTTGTTGGCGCCAAAATTTGAAGGTTGCGCCCATGTGCCACGCATATGCAAGGTAGTTGGGTAGTTTCCTATTTTTTTTAGCAAGAATGGCTATGTGGGTCTTGGGCAGTTGTCCATTTGAAATTTGAATGTTTGAAAATCTTTGCAGTTGGGGATGTCAACTTCTAGTGTAGGATAAGGCAGATGCCAAAACGTGTGCCTATATGTATAGGCTTGACAAACTTGTTAAAGATAGAGAGTTGGATGTCTTTGTCTATCCTTTCTGTAAGGTTGTTTATATGTGTTCTTTGTAGCACGAGTTTAATACAAAGTTGGAAATCAATTTCTGTAATTGTGTGTTTTGTCGAATTTATGTATGTTGTTATATTCTAAGTGTCAAACCAAAACGTGAGGGAAAAAGGAAGAGGGCTGAGTATTGTTGTGTGACTGACGTGCTGTGTCAACGAAAAAGATTGACCTTGTAACAACTGGTATTAGAGCAACATCGAATATATCTTGGAATTATCATGGCTGGAAATGCAGAACTTCGTGAAAGACTTCAGAAGTTTGAGGCGCTGGTGAGAATAACTGATGACGTTGTGGATTTGGTAGATATTTTGATGCAGATCCATGGTGTTAACATAGAAATTCAACACGTTCGTGAGAGTGTTGATACCCAACTGGTGGAATTGTAGGCTTTCCATGAAACTACTGTTGAGCAGTTGGAAAAGTTAAAGAAGGAAACCGAGGATCTTAAAACAAAAATTCAGATCCTTCGACGGGCTATTGCAAATCTGCCCCAAAGAGGTGAAGAACATACTAAAATTAAGATTCTAGAGCCAAAGGTAAATGATGGCGTTAGAGGCGCCAAAAAACTAGAAAAATTCTTATGGGACTTGGAGCGTTGGAGAATTGGAGCATTACTTCCCTATTGCTCATGTCCCGGAGAAGGACAAACTTACCATGGCGATGTGATATTTTAGAGGAGATGCAATGCTGAGGTGGCGTACGAAAAATGCAGACGATGAAAGTGTTGGTAGACCCAAGGTTGATACTTGGAAAAAACTTCATCATGCACTGAGGAATAAGTTCTGAGCACACCACAGCGGTGCCTGGAAAGTATCATGACTAACCTCGGTGAAGTAGTGACGAGGACTAGTCAAGACACCCACTGGTCTAATAAATTGAACAAGTATCAATATAGGAATAAAGGGGAAAATGATATACACATAAAGGCTATGCAATATAGCTAACAATACTGTGAATTCGATAAAGAAGGGAAAAAGATAAGTATTAGCGGAAACCATGAAACAACACAAAGATTGAATAGAACCCAAACAAATCTGGAATGTAAATATACAACACGGATAGGTAATGTCTCAACAACTTCAACCACTTCTACATCAAATTCGTAGTCATCTCCACGAGGTTCTGAACCTCGAACAAATCACCATTTACGGGTCCCAATATTCGAACCCTAACACTTGGCATCTTGCGCCCTCATTTGAGTGCTAACTGCACGGACGACTTATGTGCCAATTGGGTCATCTCCACCCATACGGCAAGTACAACAAGAGTATCTATACCTGATAACAACAAGGAGCCCTAAATCCATTACTAGTACTTAACTACGTGTATGCTTGTGCAGGTGTCCTAACATGATTGAACGACCCATAAGTATAGGGAAAGAAAAGGGCAACACGTACATTGTCATCTGACAAATTTCCACACGAATAAACTCACACCGTAAGTGTTCCAGTACACAATATCAATAACAAGGAATGCCCCCAGGCCAACAAAAGTATCAAAACAATCCCTAACATATCCCACCTTGTCTCGCCACGTGTGCAATTGTAAAGTATATGCCCGCCTTGTTTCGCCACACGTGCATAAACATGTTCCCACCTTGTCACGCCACATGCACAACCCACATATACATATCCCACCTTATCACGCCGCATGTGCAATACCAATAGAAAACATGGCATGACAGAAACCTCGTGCAAACCCCATATCATCAACCACACGACAGAAACCTCGTGCATCACAATAACCAGAACAACACGACAGAAACCTCGTGCATCGCCACAACAAGTACAACAACAATAATTGACAATAATACAAGATACGGTAGATACACCAATTCAAGAACCTTTGATCACAAGAAAATCAAGGCTAGTTCGCAAGGAATAAGCGCAACAAAGAATACTAGTCATAATAAGGACAATTCAACAAGGAAGAAAAAGAACACATAAGAGTCGCACCTAACTGCACTGTTCAACAATAAGAAAACTCACAAGAATCCGATAACTCCATATAAGGGCAAGTCAACTAAGGTAATGAATATCTAAACTTCTTTTAAGGTTGAGCTTTACGAAGGTATTCAACAATTTCACTTAAGAAGAAGCAACAGGAAAATAATCATAACTTCAGTTAAGACAAAAACAAATATAGGATGAGATGAAGATAATTACAATTTGAGATAAGCAGTTAAGAGGACCTAGCATGACAGTAAAAAGGAGTAAATTCTTCAGAAAAGTCAACTAGGAGTTAGATAGGTAAGAGAAGTAAATCCAAAAGTAAGAAAATCCTACATTTAGGCAAGTAAAGATGAAACTAGAAAATTTGGAAATTCTATCATGCCAAGAACAATTCATACTCAGCGAATACAAGGACCTAAGATTCCAAAAGGGAAAATTTTCCACAAATAAGTCCGAGCACGCACCCTTCACCTCGCGTACATGGACTACAACCAACATAGAAGACTCAAATCCTAAGGGGTAATTCCCTCACACAAGGTTAGGCAAGATACTTACCTCGACGGCGACAACCTGATACTCTAAAATGAACTTATCGGGCGAAAAAACCTCTGGACGACTCAAAATCAACCAAAACAACTTCAAAATGCACATAAAACTTGTAAGGAACTATTCCGGATAATAAAGTTTCAATCTTTACAAAAATATAATAATCGACCCAAAATTCGACCTCCGGGCCCACACCTCGGAACCCGACAAATTTTACAAAATCCAATTACCCATTCCAATGCGATTTCAGCCATACAAAATTTATCAAATTCCGATATCATTTGGTCCCTCAAATCATGATTTTTAAATTTAGAAAAAATTCTTTCAAAACCCACATTTTCCTCAACTCAAAAAACAAATTGAATGATAAAACAAGGACTAATTCATGGAATATATTTAATTCTATTTAAAGAACACTTACCCATTCGATTTGTGTGAAAACCCCTTAAAGAATCGCCAAGAATCGAGCTCTAGAAGTCAAAATGAGATAAAAATGGCTGAACCCTCGATTTTGAAGATATAAATTGTCTGCCCAAATTGAAAGCATCGCGATCGTGAGAGATTACATGCGATCGCGTAGAGGAAAAATGTCACTGGCCAAAAAGGTTCTATGCGATCGCGAAGGAATTTATGCGATCACATATAATAAAATTATTTGTTTCCCCAACACCACACTACGCGATCGTGAAGCAGGGAATGCGATCCCATAGAGGAATTAATTTGGTGACCAACATGGAATCACTATGCAAACGCATGCTGAGGGAGGAGAACACGAAGAAGAAGAAGGTGGACTTCCACAATTACGAACAAACATATGCAAACGCGACTAAAAAAAATTGGGCGGGTTAGGGCACCACTATGCGATCGCGTCTAATACTATGCCATCGCGTCTACTACTATACGATCGCATAGAAGAAAACCAGAAGGCATAATCAACAGTGAAAAATGAGGGAAAAATTGATCGAATCCTATCCGAAACACACCCGAGGCCCCCGGGACCCCTTATAATCATAGAAACAAGTCATATAACCTAACACAGACTCGCTCGAGGTTTCAAATCACATAAAACAACACCAAAACGACGAATCAAACAAAAAATCAAACTTATAGGATTTCAAATCTTCAAATATCAAAACTCGTGCCGAAACCTATCAATTCAACCCGGAATGACGCCAAATTTTACAGACAAGTCATAAATAACACAATAGACCTATAGCCACTCTCGGAATTCCATTCAGAGCCTGATATCAAAATTTCACCTATCGGCCGAAATCGCCGAAATTCTAACTTTCGCCGAACTACCTCAAATTACTCTACGGACCTCCAAAACCAATACCGGACGTGCGCCTAAGTCCAAAATAATCATACAAAGCTGTTGACATCATCCAAAACTCATTCCGAGGCCATCCATTCAAAAGTCAAACCTCCGATCAACTTCCATCACTTAAGCTTCAAAAATTGAAATTTTCCTTCCAATTCGACTCCGGATTATCCGGTAACTGAATCCAACCATGCACGCACGTCGATATACATAATGTGAAGCTGTTTAAGACCTTACACCACCGAACGGAGCTTAAATTCTCAAAACGACCAGTCGGGTCGTTACATTCTCCCCCTTTTAAAACAAACGCCCGTCCTCGAACGTGCCAAGATTCACCTCGAACTCATCCAATCACTGAATGCGCACTTCCAACACACACCCGCGGGTAACCCCACGTCAACCCCAACCTACATAAGCCTGATGATGCAATCACAACTGCAATTTAGCCTTCCTATCACCACTGATAAGCCTCACACCTCAATTCCTCACCTTCTACTCATTTCCGAAAGACCCGATTCTTAATCCATATCCGACATTAGCCTCAACCAGCTGCATCAATTCATGACTAGACCCACAAGGTATGACCACACTATATAGCATACCACGCATAGGCTCATAATAACACCTTGGATCACAATAGCTGCGTGAAATCAATCCAGCACCGGTGATTAGCCTCATATCTGAAAGAACTCTGTTTCCAAGCCCCATAATACTGATAATGATGCAATAAACACGAAGACTTCATTATTAGACATCTAAATCACCAGGCCACAACTAACACCACTGGGCACACATCCCGCAAGCTGGAACTCAGGGAACACATAACGAAAATGACTGAATATGAAAAGAAAAACACATAAGGAAACTATCAAACAAGCCCGATAGGCACAATCCCTCTATCAATACTAACCTACATAACAATATGACAAGGAAGGAGTTAAAGCAAATGAACAATCATAAGGATCCCACAAAGATATAACTTCCACCGATGTACTCAGCCCGGTCCAAACATATCGAATCACAAAATGTCACGAGTGTCTCTCCCCCAACTCTAAGTCACATACCGAATATATATTGTACCAATTGAAATCTCCCACTAAATCATCTCGGCTAATAAAATCATGACTCTAACCTAACTCATATCTCGATGAAGTATCAATTCACAGCCCGTAACCAAAATACTTAGGAATATCGCATAAAGCTTACCATGATGAACAACAAGGACTCACTTCTAATCTCACCACTATCAATGATGAATAAAAACAACGATAGACATGGGCTACTGCTCATAAAATCTCCCAGCAGGAGAAAACATGAAAACAAAGTGCAAAGCATGAAGCTCACTCATAAATGAAGCAACAAATAAGGGAAACTCGTCCCGACCAACAGAACTATAGTGAAATACAAATGGTGCACCTATGTAACAGATCAAAACATGCTATTATGGTAACATCTAGCACAACGGCCTTCAGCCTACTATATGAAACACATCAAAGGGCCGGGCCTCCCCCTCTTGGCACCCTCTACTCACCTGAATACCCTGTTGTGAAACACCTGCCTCGATCCTGGGATAACCTCTCACCCTGTGACTGGTACCCCCAGACTCAACACAACCTATCTACTGACGTGGCTGTGGAAACTGCACACGAGTACTATGAGACCCATGAGTACTTGTAACCCTATGTGAAGCTGGTGATGCAAACTGAACTGGCTGACCCACAAAACCTCTACCGTGTCGTACCTTGCCTCCATAATAAGGACTAGTAGATCTCCCCGGCTTATGAGGCCTCCCCGTACTCTCTGTCTTGAACTCGTCTATCCTCTCGCTCCCGACCCCACATGCCCTCTAATCGGCGAACGATCCCTACCACCTACTGAAACGAAACATCCGACTCCAACTCCCGAGTCATGCTGAACCGAATATCATGCCTGAATCCTTCAATGAATCTACGGACTCGCCTACTAATTGAAGCAACTAAGGGAGGTGCATACCTGGTCAATTCACTGAATCTGACGGCATACTCTAATACTGACATTGTGCTCTGACGCAACTGCTCAAACTCCGTGCTCCATGCCTCTCGGAGGGACTGAGGTGCAAACTCCCTCAAGAACATCTCTGAAAACTGACCCCATGTAAGAAAGCTGACTCGACGGGGCTACCCCAACTCATATGCCCGCTACCACTGACAAACCACTCATCCGAACTGAGACGTGACAAAAGCAACCTCTCTCGTCTCCATAATACCCATAGTACGAAGAATGCAGTGACACTCCTCCAAGAAATTCTGGGCATCATCTGTCACCCATCCACTGGAAGATAGGAGGGTGGTACTCTTTGTACCTCTCAAGTATAAGTTGTTCTTCCTCCGATGCTACTGCCCTAACCAAGGCTCAGCTGAAACAAAATATTGTGCTACCATGACACCTGGAACATGACCAACATGATCTCACTGATCTGGAGTGTAGACGGCGGGAGTCTGAACTCCAACCTTGATCTGTGGAGTAGTCGGTGCACTACAATCAATCCCGCATGAGTCAATGTACCAATTATACTCAAAAACTGCGCCTGGGTCTCATGAAGTCCGGGCGTAACAACAGGCACGTTCAATACCTGTCCCCCAACTGGAACTACTAGAGGTTCTTCAACGGCTGCTCTGGTAGGTGCCCTAACTGCAGCACGTACTTCTTGTCGACCTCTGCCTCTGCCCCGGGGGTAATATTATCGGGATCCGGATCTCGTGTCCTCACCATCAGTAAGAGAATGGAACGGTAATTTCAAACTTCAAGATCAATGAACTCGCACGATAGGAATGAAGGAGGTGAAATTGTCCTAATAGTCCCGTAGCCTCTCGAAGATAAGTTCAGACGTCTCCGTACCGATCCGCAAGAATCTACCAAACTCGCTTATGACTCGTAGCACCTATGAACCTAGAGCTCTGATACCAACCTGTCACAACCCAAATTTCCCTCCGTTGGGTATCGTGATGGAACCTAGTCTTAAGGACTATGTAAACCTAATATTCATGGAATAACAACAATAATAATAAAATCTAATATTTTTCAAAAATAAATAATTCTTTATACATTGCATATTCCCAAAACTCGGTAGTAAAAGTCATAAGCTTTATAAAATTTACTACAGCTTCTAATTACAACTGTTTGGAAGTAAGCAAAAATAGTGTAATGCAAAATAGAAAGGTGACTCCGAAGCCTGTGAGCGCAACGATAGGTTTGCCTTGAGTCTCCTCGGCAAGAGTCCGCACAGCTACTAACGATCAATACCTGGATCTGCACAAAAATGTGCAGAAGAGTAGTATGAGCACACCACAGCGGTGCCCAGTAAGTATCCAGACTAACCTCAGTGAAGTAGTGACGAGGACTATTCAAGACACCCACTGGTCTAATAAACTGAACAAGTATCAATATAGGAATAAAGAGGAAAATGATATACACATAAAGGCTACGCAATATAGCTAATAATACCGTGAATTCGATAAAGAAGGGAAAACACACAACCAAATCTGAAATGTAAATATACAACATGGACAGGTAATGTCTCAACAACTTTAACCACTTCTAAATCAAATTCGTAGTCATCTCCACGAGGTTCTGAACCTCGGACAAATCACCATTTACGGGTCCCAATATTCGAACCCTAACACTTGACATCTTTCTCCCTCATTTGAGTGTTAACTGCACGGATGACTTATGTGCTAATTGGGTCATCTCCACCCATATGGCAAGTACAAAAAAAGTATCTATACTTGACAACAACAAGGAGCCCTAAATCCATTACTAGTACTTAACTACGTGTATGCTTGTGCAGGTGTCCTAACAAGATTCAACGACCCATAAGTATAAGGAAAGAAAAGGGCAACACGTACATTGTCATCTGACAAATTTCCACATGAATAAACTCACACCGTAAGTATTCCAGTACACAATATCAACAACAAAGAATGCCCCCAGGCCAACACAAGTATCACAAACAATCCCTGACATAGCCCACCTCTTCTCCCCACGTGTGTAATATGAAAGTATATGCCCGCCTTGTTTCGCCACACGTGCATAAACATGTTTCCACCTTGTCACGCCACATGCGCAACCCAAATATACATATCCCACCTTGTCATGCCGCATGTGCAATATCAATAGAAAACACGACACGACAGAAACCTCGTGCAAACACCATATTAGCAACTGCACGGCAGAAACCTCATGCATCACAATAACCACAACCGCACGGCAGAAAACTCGTGCATCGCCACAACAAGTACAACAACAACAATTGACAACAATACAAGATACGGTAGATACACCAATTCAAGAACCTTTGGTCACAGGAAAAGGAAGGCTAGTTCGCAAGGAATAAGGGCAACAAAGAATACTAGGCAAAATAAGGAAATCTCAACAAGGAAGAAAAATAATGCATAAGAGTCGCACCCAAATGTACTGTTCAACAACAAGAAAACTCACACGAATCCGATAACTCCATATAAGGGCAAGTCAACTAAGGTATAGAATATCTAAACTTCTTTTAAGGTTGAGTAGTTACGGGGGTATTCAACAATTTCACTTAATGACAAGCAGCAGGAAAAATAATCATAACTTCAGGTAAGACCAAAACAATTATAGGATGAGATGAAGATAATTACAATTTGAGATAAGAAGTTAAGAGGACCTAGCATGACAGTAAAAAGGAGTAAATTCTTCAGATAAGTTAATTAGGAGTCAGTTAGGCAAGAGGAGTAAATCCAAAAGTAATAAAATTTGGAAATTCAATCATGCCAAGAACAATTCATACTCAGCGAATATAAGGACCTAAGATTCCAAAAGGGCAAATTTTCCCCAAATAAGTTCGAGAACGCATTCGTCACATCGCATACACGGACTACAACCAACATAGAAAACTCAAATCCTAAAGGCTAATTCCCCCACACAAGGTTACGCAAGATACTTACCTCGACGACGACAACCCAATATTCTAAAATAAATTTCTTGGGCGGAAAGACCTTCAGGCGGCTTAAAACTTGTAAGGAACTATTCCGAATAATAAAGTTTCAATCTTTACAAAAATATAAAAAATCGACCCAAAAGTCAACCCCCGGGCCCGCACCTTGGTCCCTCAAATCATGATTTTTAAATTTAGAAAAATTTCTTTCAAAACCCACATTTTCCTCAACTAAAAATACAAATTAAATGATAAAAACAAGGACTAATTCATGGAATATAATTAATTCTAGTTGAATAACAATTACCCATTAGATTTGTGTGAAAAACCCTCAAAGAATCGCCAAGAACCGAGCTCTAGAAGTCAAAATATGATAAAAATTGCTTAACCCTCGATTTTGAAGATATAAAATGTCTGCCCAGATTTAAAGCATCACGATTGCGAGAGATTACATGCGATCGCATAGAGGAAAATGTCACTGGCCAAAAAGGTTCTATGCGATCGCGAAGGAGTTTATGCAATTGCATATAAGAAATCTATTTGCTGCCCCAACGCCACACTACGCAATCGCGAAGCAGGGAATGCGATCACGTAGAGGAATTAATTTGGTGCCCAACATGGAATCAATATGCGAACGCATGTTAAGGGAGGCGAACGCGAAGAAGAAAAAGGTGGACTTCCGTGATTGCGAACAAACCTATGCGAGCGCGATTATGAAAAATTGGGCAGGTCAGGGCAACACTATGCGAACGCATAGAAGAAAACCGGAAAGCAAAATCATCAGTGAAAAATAAGGGGAAAATTGACCCAAAGCCTATCTGAAACACACCAAGGCCCCCGGGACCCCGTCTAATCACACAAATAAGTCATATAACCTAACACGGACTCGCTCGAGGTTTCAAATCACATAAAACAACACCAAAACGACGAATCAAACCAAAAAATCAAACTTATAAATTTTCAAATCTTCAAATATCAAAACTCGTGCCGAAACCTATCAATTCAACCCAGAATGACGCCAAATTTTACATACAAGTCATAAATAACACAACGGACCTACAGCCACTTCGGAATTCCATTCCGATATCAAAATTTCACCTATCGGCCAAAATCGTCGAAATTCTAACTTTCGCCGAATTACCACTAATTACTCTACGGACCTCCAAAACCGATTCCGGACGCGCGCCTAAGTCCAAAATCATCATACCAATCTGTTGACATCACCCAAAACTCATTCTGAGGTCGTTCACTCAAAAGTCAAACGTCTGGTCAACTTCCATCACTTAAGCTTCAAAATTTGAAATTTTCCTTTCAATTCGACTCCGGATTATCCGGTAACTGAATCCAACCACGTACGCAGGTCGATATATACAATGTGAAGCTGTTCAAGACCTTACGCCACCAAATAGAGCTTAAATTTGCAAAACGACCGGTCGGGTTGTTACACATCCTCACCATCAGGCCCTCGGCCTCACTCAATCATCAATATTTCTAGACTCTGGGACTCTCAATGTCATGAAACTAGCCCGACACCAATGATATGATGTACCAATAAATAACAACTGAGATTGAGATAAATATGAATGCATGTATATGACTAAGTACGAACACATCAGTAATCATTGAGATGACAGTAAGAAATAACCACTATGGGTCTCAACAGTATCGGCATAAATCCTAAGATGATATCTAGCATGATTAATAGATCAATTAATTTCTCACATGGTGACAACACAAATAACAACAAGATAGGCCCAATATACAATGTCATAAAAACAACAGAGTCACAATTCACATGGTGCACACGCACACGACCATCAACTAGCTTGTGCATCACCTCAATACCAATCATATAACACGTATTATGGGGTTTCATACCCTCAGAACTAAGTTTAGAAGAGTTACTTACCTTGAAGCTTATTTGTTAAATGTGGTACCATTTATGCTTGAAGAAAAGACGTCGAAATATAAGAAAAAAACGAGCGGAACACAACCCAATTCTATCCAAAACTCACCAGAGCCCCTTGGCACCCCGTACGAACATACCAACAAGTCCCATAACATAACGAAGACTTATTCGAGGCATCAAATCACACATAACAACATTGAAACAATGAAACACACCTCAAATCAAACTTAATGAACTTTCAAACTTTTAACTTCTAAAAACTCGCGCCGAAACATATCAAATCAACTCGGAATGAACTCAAATTTTGCACACAATTCTTAATACATCATACGGAGCTACTCGTGACCCAAACTACCGAGTGAATTGAAAATCCTCAAAACGACAGTTCGGGTCGTTACACAGAAAAAACAGGATAGTATGTTGTTGATGTATGTTGACTACAGGGCGCTTAATAAAGTGACTGTCAGAAATAAGTATCCGGTCCCTTTGATTCAAGATCTGCTGGACAGGATGAAGACTATTTATTTTACTAAGTTATACCTAAAGTTCGGCTATTGGAAAATTAGGATAACCGAGGAGGATTCCCTTAAGACCACTTATGTAACTAGATATGGTAGCTTTGAACTTCTTGTAACGCCGTTTCAGCTAACCAATGCCCCGACAACATTCTGTAATTTAATAAACAATGTTATTTACGAGTATCTTGATGACTTTGTAGTTGTTTACTTAGACGACATAGTCATCTGTAGCCAGACCCTTCACGATCATTTGTATCAGTTTAGGAATGTGTTGGAAATAATTATAGTCTATCAACTCTATGTCAAGATGGAAAAATGTGAATCTACAAGTTGTGAAATAAAGTTTCTAGACCATTTGGTTAGTGAAAACAAAGTGTGGATGGACCCAAAGAAGGTGCAAGTGATAGTAGATTGGTAAGCACCAAGCGGGGTAAAGGAGCTTAGATCATTTTTGGGCTTGATGAATTATTACCGAAAGTTCATTGCAGGCTATTCAAAAAGGGTTGATACTTTGATGGATTTGCTGAAAAAGAATGGCAAATGGGTTTGGTCGGATTCGTGTGACAAGGCTTTCAATGCATTGAAGAAGGCCATCGCATCCGAACCAATCTTGAAGATGCTAGATTTTGACTTGCCATTTGAAGTACACACCGATGCTTCAAAATATGTTGTTGGTGGTGTGCTTGTCCAGGAGGATCATCTGGTTCCATTTGAAAGAAGAAAGTTGAACACTGCGGGGCAATGTTATTCTGCACATAAGAAAGAGATGGTTGCAGTAATTCATTGCCTTCAAGTTTGGAGAGTCTATTTGTTGGGAACAATGTTCGTGGTACGGACAAACAACATGGCTAATACATACTTCAAGACTCAATAGAAATTGAGTCTGAAGCAGGTCCGATGTCAAGAGTTCTTGGCTGAATATGACTTTGTATGGGTGCACAATTATGGAAACAAAATCAAGTTGCCGATACACTTAGTCGCAAAGATGTATTTGCTATAATTTATTCATTCACTCGAATTGAATCTGATTTTATTGACACAATCAAGTTATGTGCTGCAAATGATCCATCGTATTTGAAATTAATGGATCAAGTGAAAGAGGGTACAATTAGGTAGCATTGGATCTAGGACGATCTATTGCACTTCAAGGGGAGGGGGGAGAATTGTGGTTCCTCAAGGTGTTGTATTGCGCCATTCTCTTCTAAAGGAGACACATGATATTCCTTATGAGGGTCATCAGGGTGTTGAATGGATGTTGGCATTGCTGTATCGAAATTATTTTTGGCCAAAAATGCAAGATGATGTTGAGGCCTATGTGAAAACTTGTCTGGTTTGTCAACTTGACAAGACTGAACGAAAGAGAGAAGCTGGTTTGCTACAACCTCTACCGATTCCTGAGTGTCTGTAGGCTTTCGTTTCTATGGACTTTAGTGGGCTTCCAAAAGTTGATGGCAAAGCATCAATTATGGTGGTGGCAGACAGATTCTCAAAGTATGGGATTTTTGTTGCTGCTCCAACCATTTGTTCTTCTGAAGTAGCTACTGAGTTATTCTACAAACATGTTGTGAAACACTTTGGGGTTCTAAGGGATATTGTGAGTGATCGAGATCCAAGATTTACAGGCCAATTTTGGACTGATTTGTTCAAATTCTTGGGGACTACTTTGAAATTTTTGATTGCAAATCACCCACAAACCGATGGGCAGATTGAACATATCAATCATCTGCTTGAAGAGTACTTGAGGCATTATGTGACTGGTAATTAGAGAAATAAAGTTGAGTGTCACGACCCAAAATCCCTAAGGTCGTGATGGTGCCGGACATCAATGTCAGTCCAACCAAATCATTACTTAATTGAAATAACATTCCGGTTTTTAACATTTATGTAAAAAAAACATCTCCGTTCACTTTATTACATGATACTCAAATAAAAGTCTGTTAATTAAAACAATGGTTTAAAGATTTCACTCAGCCATTATATCCCAATAGATATCCCAGAAGCCGGTGTCACAAGTACATGAGCAATTTCTAAGAATTATACAATCATTACAAGCCTTTCTGAAATACAATTGGACAAGGAAATTTAAAACGAATAAATAAATACAGTATGAAGGTGACTCTGCCAGCTGTAGATCGCGTCCGGATGGTGCAGCTCGCCTAAGTATCCGAATCCTCCACGTTGCTATGATAGTACTCGTGCAATAAAAATTCACAACAAGTGTAGCATGAGTACAAAACAACGTGTACTCAGTAAGTCACCCGCCTAACCTCAGAGAGGTAGTGACGAGGGGTCAAATTAGACACTTACTAGGGTCCGACAATATAATATATGACAGAATATGATGAAATACAGTAGACATGTAAGACAGTGAGCAACGAGTACATATCAAGTACAAAAATCCAAGTAACCACTAAGAATGAACAACAATGTACACTTTCGTTTTTCAAAATACATGTCAAGCCAATACCAATAGAATAGTACCAAATAGTCATGCGCACACAAGGGTAAGACAACTGGCCGGAGTCATAAGATAGTTACGCCCATGAACTGCCGAGGATCGAACGACCCGTACCAAAAGTGCACCTCTCAACCTCTCTATGCACTACCGAGGATCGATCGGCCCGTCCCAAAAGTACACCTCTCAATATAATACGACTAGCCTGCTCGCGAATCATACATGCGACTAGGATGCTCATAAGAGTACATACACAAACACAGGGTCTTCCTGCTCGCGAATAACTCAAGCGACTCAGGCACCCAAAGTTACACATATCCACAGAATAAATTAATATGTTATCAAGAAAACCGTTTTTCTCAGGAAGATGGTAAAGTCTTTATTAAAAGAAACATGAAATATAGGTTTTGAAATCTTCGTTTTTTAAACTCATTTGTCCAGTTTAATAATACTCCATGATACAACCCAGTGCAGGTACACATATATTCACAGCGGAAACAATTCTCTTTTTAGAAGGTTAACAATATGAACTCTAGTTTTCTTTTAAACATTCAATTATGTTTTCGGTCATATTAACAGTTTAATATTACAGGCAGGGTTATAGGTACACACATAAAGCATGCTAACGGGTCCTAGGTTACCCGGACATGGCATAATAGTAGCTACGCACGGACTCCCGTCACCTCGTGCGTATGTAGCCCCCGAAGATAATAGCATATACTGAATTAATTCACCTAAGGGGATGATTCCTTCTCACAAAGTTAGAAAGGAGACTTACCTTGCTCCGGAATTCCTTAACCGGCCTCCAAGCCCTTCCGATGACTCCAAACGTCGCACTACGCTCCGAAAATATCCAAACAACGAAGAACCAATGAAAATATACTCTAATATTTGCAACAATTCCAAATCAAATACTTCCCCAACTCCGCTCGTGAAATGACTAAAATGCCCTTGGTTCCACGTGGCCGAAATCTGAAATTTCTCGAAGATATACCCTACCCATAGTGTTACTAACTCAAATATACAATTTACTCTAATACTCATGCTGAATTCGTGGCTGAAATCCAAATTCCCATAATTCTAGGTTTCTTCAATGTTTCCCAAATTTTCCTCAATTTCCACTACCAAATCTATGTAATAATCTTGCATTAAATTAAAAAATGTGAAGAAATTACTTACCTTGCGATCCTTGACGAAATCCTCTCCTTGAAGATCCTCCAAATCGCCCATGGCATATGAAAATGGATGAAGAAATGACCAAATTCTCGCTTAAAAACAATCTGCCCAGGCCCATTTTCCGCACCTGCGGCCACCTTATCGCACCTGCGCTTCCGCAGGTGCGACCAAATCTTCCGCACATGCGGCCCCCTCAGCTCCAGCCCAAAAATCGCACCTGCGGCCAAATCCTCGCAGGTGCTGTTACACCAGATGACATCAGCTTCAGCCCTTTTCCAACTTCAACTTTGATCCGTTAACCACCCGGAATCCACCCGAAGCCCCCGGGACCCCGTCCAATTATATCAACCTGTCTCAAAACACGACACGGACCTGCTCGAGCCCTCAAATCACATCAAACAATGCCTAAATCACGAATCGCACTCAAATCCAATTCTTTAAGAACTTAGAATTTCAAACTTCTACATCTGATGCCGAAACCTATCAAATCATGTCTGATTGACATCAAATTTTGCACACAAGTCATAATCAACATTACAGACCTGCTCCAACTTCCGGAATCGCATTCCGACCTCGATATCAAAACTTCCACTTCCGGTCGGTTTTCCCAAAAACCATCAAATTTCTTTCTTTAGCCAAATGACTCCAAAATGACCTACGGACATCAAAATTCACTTTCGATCGCACTCCCAATTCCAGAATCACCATACGAAGCTATTCCCAGACTCAGAATCCCAAACGGACATCAACCTCACTGATATTCACTTTAAGCCCAAATTCATGAAATACTTCTAAAATACTAACTTCCACATTATACGCTGAAACGCTCCCGGGTTATCAAAAACCCGAAGCGGACATACACCCAAGTCCGAAATCATCATATGAATCTGCTGGAACCTTCAAATCCCAATTCCGAGGTTGTTTACTCAAAATTCCAATCTTAGTTGATTTCTCCAACTTAAGGCTTCTGAAATGAGAATTTTCTTTCCAAATAAATTATAAACTTCCTGGAATTAAATTCCGACCATGCCCGCGGGTCATAATACCTGAAACGGAGCTGCTCACAACTTCAAACCATTGACGCGCTAGAACTCAAAACGACCGATCGGGTCATTACATTCTCCCCCACTTAAACCGACATTCGTCCTCGAATGTGCTAAGAACTGCTCTGGAGTTGTCTGAAATCACCGTTTAGCTTTTCGAGCACCTGCCCGTGCTTCCACAACCTAGTCGAGCACAATAGCTTGATCAAATCTGGAGATTTCTTCTTTATCCATATAGTAAGCGCAGAATTCATTCAGACTCCTGAAATTTTCTCTAGCCAGGCCGAGTTCCAATATATAAGCACTGCATCAACTAGCACATGATATACCAGATCATAACTGCATACCCTTGCTGAATCGGCACCATGCACTGCACAACCCATCATCTGACCACAATAACGCTCCCTGAACCTTAATAGCCAAGGTCCATGAATCTGATGCACCCAATGCACCTCATAATAGATATACATACACCCTGCTATAATGCTGACGCTACCACCACAACGGAGGAAACATGCAGAAATTCATACTCGACTGTAGAGTTAACAAATCCTTGAATACCTCCTCTTGACTAGAATCATCACTTCATTATGAACCTGAATAATGGTATTTGTTCTTTAATATACACTTCATATAACCTCATCGCACTGATCCCTGATCCGATAATCTCGTCTCACCTAGTACGAACTGCTCAGACAACAAACCACCCCAACATGACCAACATCCTCACATGATACGACATCACGCTAATAGGCCATAACTCGAACATGATAATAAGAAATGACTCAGGATGAAACTATTCAGCTCACTCAACTAATATGAATTCTTCCCAGAAGATAGGAAATGAAACACAAGAAAATAATACATATTATCCCTTCTCATCATCACACTGTTGCGGCATGCAACCCGATCCAAATAACATACCCGTGGCGGCCCACCCGATCTCATCATAAAACTCATATAAAGAAATATATATACGGAGCTGATTTGCTCACTATTACAATTTACTTAATATCGATCATAAGCACGCTAAGTGCATAATACCATCCTGGGGAGACTGATAAAGTCGTAGGCTACATAACTCAAGCACAACTGAGGTGCGATATATATATATACACTCTAGATCTCAAGAGTTATCCTGCTCACATAACATCCCTACCATACGGGACCTCAACACATAGGAAATTATCAAGTCGTTTCACAACTCGCACGCACAATCACAATAACACACGAACTTGACGAAGACGGAACAACACCCATTGTTCTAATACCTTTCCATGAGAAACGCTCTACCGAAAGGAACATGTCTGGCTCATATGGAGCCCATAATCATATTTAAATCCATCCACAATCATCGAGCCACATTACTCGCACCAACTAAGCTAATAGCTTTTGCATGGGTCCATATTAACCCACCTTCTCTCATAATACACACGAACAACCATCATCACCGGGACTAAGACCCCATGATCCATAATCAACTGAACCGAACGCCCTTCAAGCGTAAATTCTCAATTAAGCAATATTGCCCTTCTTTATACTTAGTCCAAATCTGAAATCTATCGAGTGACTAGATGTCATACTTTACACAATCTTTTCGCGGTCATGCTTCCACGACCTTCCACACAAGGCAGCAAGTCTGCCCATCCATAACACCGACCACACTAATTCCGCAAAACACATCGAGAACCCAGGACCAGGGTACAAAGCCTCCTTCACCGAATACCGATCTCAGGTGACACTGAAGATAACACCAACTTACTCTGAACTTTCAAATCACTTTTTCTTGCTCTTCCGGGATCATGACATCCTTATAAACATCGGACCTAAATCTCAATTCTTACTCCCAGTTACATACTGCTTACCGCACCTAACATGCCAATATGAGGTAGCGCAAGAATTCCATCACAACTTCCGAACCACCAATAGGGTGTACATTTCATTATATAGAAACTTTTTACTTGACTCAATTCAAGAGTACCATCTTAACACACGAGTGAATTCCCATTATCACCCAATCATGCAAATCCTTAAGTAGTAGTCTATACCACCATAACCCTTCCGGGGTCCACCTACACCTGACAGGCCATAGTACTCAAATGCTCCCACATGAGATCCGTTATGACGGTCGACAAGCCCCACACACATCGGCACAAACCACATGCATAACTAAATCACACTGAAGGAACCGATCACTGCCGCAAATGTGCCAGTTCAACCATGGCTAATCAATTTATCTTCTTTTAATCATCTTCAATTGCCTCAGGAATAATAACAACTCCTTTTAACCCATAGCAAATTCAACCCTCACTCATCTTGAGCGACCTTGATTCACGAGACTATGCTGCCCAAATCCCGCAACCCGTCTCATACCCTCCTGATAATCTTTCTACAATTTGGAGTCTATTTCTCTCACTCCTCAAATATTATCTTTCATGCTGAAACATATCATAGGACATTCCAACCATCCTCATTTTTCTCAGAGATTACTCTGCAAAAGCTCGGCTCTCGAGCATACTGCCGCCTGAAATCCTTAAACACCGCATTCTTAGCTTTTGAACTCACTAGGACCGATATTGAGAGTCACCCACTCTGACTAGCCCCAGATACAATCAACCCCAAGTCTCTCCTAGCACAGGAACACCTTCTTCAATGAAACATGACCGAGTCACCATCCTTACAACTCGCCCACGCCTTAAGCATAAATTCCAAATCTTCCAAAGCCTAACCCTGATCCTACAGGGCCAATTTTTGCACATATTCATCAAATCCCATGCAAAATTTCCATCTTACCCCTTTTCCCCTTATCTGAAATAACTCGCCAACACGCCAAAAATCCTCAACCCCATGCAAAGACAATCCTACAACCCAATTGCAGGTGGCGGGACTCCCCCACTTAACCCGAAGCTACTCATTGCACCACTCTAGACCCTGCTGAGATCCTTCCTCCTTTGATAACACGATCTTGCTCAGCCAATCCATCCAAATCTTCCAAATTCTCTTGCTATCACTCCCTAAATACTCGAATTATCTAGCATCATTCACACATTCTATCTCCTACCGACTAGCCACTAGGACCCCTCACAGAACCTTCCAACCCCGCCATTGCTAACCTATCCCCAAAAGACAACCCACATGTAGAAATAACTCACGGACACCTCCCAACGACGCTGAAATGCACGCTCTCTGCGACCTCAATACCCTATCCTACGCCCTACTTCATTCGAGGATCATTCCATTCCAACTGCATTCCTCAATACTTCCTCACAATACTCTGACCCCACGCAACCGGAGAAACCACAGCACTGACAAACCTAACACATTCCATTCGATCAATGACGACGTCTACGCGTCACAGGTGCATACCCCATCTCACTTGAAGACACCAAGTCTTACTACTTTATTAATCCCAACCGAGCCATTCATACTCCAAATGCCTTCCCTCTGCCGGAACAAAAGCACTGGCATCCCGATATCACACTCTGAGAAGACCTCCCTTCATCCATTTATCTTCCCCTACATGCAGACAACGTTCTATCATCATATCGACACCGCACAACAATAAATATCGACCATCATCACTACCCGAGCACAGCCTTAAGGCTCCCAGAAACACAGCTACTGAGCTGAAATAACACATTATCCTTTTTTCCAAGGCCATAACAACAACCACGACCATTTACACATGGAAGCATCTCGAATTACATTCGTAGCACCATTTCCATTCCTTAAATTACTAATCCATAGAAAGCGCTTCGCGACGCGTAAGATTGAGTAGGAATGAACATAGGCATAAGCCTCAAAGAAATCAACTCACACGATGAAGAATCAAGGAGGGAAGTACTCTTAACAGAATTGTAGTCTCTCGAAGATAAGTACAGACATCTCCGTACCGATCCCCAAGTCTCTACTAGACTTGCTCATGACTGAGACCTACGGGAACCTAGCGCTCAGATTCCATGTTGTCACGACCCAAAATTCCTAAGGTCGTGATGGTGCCAGACATTAATGTTAGGCCAACCAAATCATTACTTAATTGAAATAACTTTCCGATTTTTAACATATATGTAAAAATAGACATCTCCGTTCACTTTATTACATGATACTAAAATAAAAGTATGTTAATTAAAACAATGGTTTAAAGATTTCACTCAACCATTATATCCCAATACATATCCCAGAACCCGGTGTCACAAGTACATGAGCAATTTCTAAGAATTATACAATCATTACAAGTCTGCCCGAAATACAACTGGACAAGGAAATTTAAACGAATAAATAAATACAGTATGAAGGTGACTCTGCTAGCTGCGGATCGCCTCTGGATGGTGTAGCTCGCCTAAGTATCCGAATCCTCCACATTGTTATGATAGTACATGTGTAATAAAAATGCACAACAAGTGTAGCATGAGTACAAAACAACGTGTACTCAGTACGTCACCCGCCTAACCTCAGAGAGGTAGTGACGAGGGGTCAAATTAGACACTTACTAGGATTCGACAATATAATATATGATAGAATATGATGAAATACAGTAGACATGTAAGACAGTGAGCAACGAGTACATATCAAGTACATAAATCCAAGTAACCACTGAGAATGAACAACAATGTTCACTTTCCTTTTTCCTAAATACATGTCAAGCCAATAACAATAGAATAGTACCAAATAGTTATGCGCACACAAGGGTAAGACAACCGGCCGGAGTCATAAGATAGTCACGCCCGTGCACTGCCGAGGATCGAACGACCCGTGCCAAAAGTGCACCTCTCAACCTCTCTATGCACTGCCGATGATCGATCATCCCGTCCCAAAAGTGCAACTCTCAACCTCTCTATGCACTGCCGAGGATCGAACAGCCCGTACCAAAAGTGTGTCTCTCAATATAATAATCATCTTTGTGCACTGTCGAGGATCGAACGGCCCGTCCCAAAAGTGTACCTCTCAATATAATACGGCTAGCCTGCTCGCGAATCATACATGTGACTAAGTTTCTCATAAGAGTACATACAAAAATACAGGGTCTTCCTGCTCGCGAATAACTCAAGCAACTCAGGCACCCAAAGTTACACATATCCACATAATAAAATAATATTTTATCAATAAAACAATTTTCCTCACGAAGATGGTAAAGTCTTTATTAAAAGAAACATGAAATATAGGTTTTGAAATCTTCATTTTTGAAACTTATTTGTCCAGTTTAGTAACACTCCATGATATAACCCAGTCTAGGTACACATATATTCACAGCGAAAACAGTTCTCTTTTTAGAAGGTTAACAATATGAACTCTAGTTTTGTTTTAAGCATTCAATTACGTTTTCAGTTATATTAGCAGTTTAATATTACAGGCAGGGTTACAGGTACACACATAAAGCATGCTAATGGGTCCTAGGATACCCGGATATGGCATAATAGTAGCTACGCACAGACTCCCGTCACCTCGTGCGTACGTAGCCCCTGAAGATAATAGCATATACTGAATTAATTCACCTACAGGGACGATTCCCCCTCACAAAGTTAGAAAGGAGACTTACCTTGCTTCGGAATTCCTTAACCGGCCTCCAAGCCCTTCTGATGACTCCATACATCGTACGACGCTCCGAAACTATCCAAACAACGAAGAACCAATGAAAATATACTCTAATATTTGCAAAAATTCCAAATCATATACTTCCCAACTCCGCTCAGTGAAATGACTAAAATGCCCTCGGGCCCACGTGGCTGAAATCTGAAATTTCTTGAAGATATACCCTACCCATAGCGTTACTAACTCAAGTATACAATTTAATCTAATACTCATGCTCAATTCGTGGCTAAAATCCAAATTCCCATAATTCTAGGTTTCTTCAATGTTTCCAAAATTTTCCTCAATTTCCACTACCAAATCTATGTAATAATCTTGCATTAAATTCAAAAACGTGAAGAAATTACTTACCTTGCGATCCTTGAAGAAATCCTCTCCTTGAAGCTCCTCCAAATCACCCATAGCATATGAAAATGAATGAAGAAATGACCAAATTCTCGCTTAAAAACAATCTGCCCAGGCCCATTTTCCGCACTTGCGGCCACCTTATCGCACCTGCGCTTTCGCAGGTGCGACCAAATCTTCCGCACCTGGTGCCCCCTCGGCACCAGCCCAAAAATCGCATATGTGGTGCCCCTAGCCGCACCTGCAGCCAAGTCCTCGCAGGTGAGGTTACACCAGATGACAGCAGCTTCAGCCCTTTTCCAACTTCAACTTTGATCTGTTAACCACCTGGAATCCACCCGAGGCCCCCGGGACACCGTCCAATTTTACCAACCTGTCCCAAAAGATGACACAGAGCTGCTCGAGCCCTCAAATCACATCAAACAATGCCGAAATCACGAAGCACACTCAAATCCAATTCTTTAAGAACTTAGAATTTCAAACTTCTACATCCGATTCCGAAACCTATCAAATCACGTCCGATTGACCTCAAAGTTTGCACACAAGTCATATTCAACATTACGGACCTGATCCAACTTCCGGAATCGCATCCCGACCTCGATATCAAAACTTCCACTTCTGGTCGAATTTCCCAAAAACCTTCAAATTTCTTTCTTTAGCGAAATGACTCCAAAATGACCTACGGACACTTAAATTCACTTCCGAACGCGCTCCCAATTCCAGAATCACCATATGGAACTATTCTCAAACTCGGAATCCCAAACGGACATCAACCTCACTGATATGCACTTCAAGCCCAAATTCATGAAATCCTTCTAAAATGCTAACTTCCACATTATACGCCAAAACGCTCCCAGGTTATCCTAAACCTGATCCGGACATACACCCAAGTCTGAAATCATCATACGAACCTTCTGGAACCTTCAGCTCCTGATTCCTAGGTCGTTTACTCAAAATTCCAATCTTAGTTGATTTCTCCAACTTAAGGCTTCTGAAATGAGAATTGTCTTTCCAAATAAATTCTAAACTTCGTGGAATTTAATTGTGACCATGCCCACGAGTCATAATACCTGAAACGGAGCTGCTCATGACTTCATACTGCTGAGCGACGCGCTAGAACTTAAAATGACTGGTCGGATCGTTACATTGAGTTACTAGATAGTACACAGTTTTGTTACACCTTGCACAAGTCTTCGCCAACTAAAATGAGTCCCTTTGAGAAAGTATTGGGTAGACATCCTGACACACCGCTGGAAGTTGCTCAGATGAATTCAGGAGGCAAGTGTACTATTGCCTATAGCTATGCTCACAGCACGCATAAGTTGCTGACTGAGGCACGACACAACTTGATAAGAGAGGCTAAAAGAATGAAAAGGAATGCTGACAGAAATAGGAAGCCTTTGGAATTCAATGTTGGTGACAAGGTTTTGGTGAAGCTTACTCTATAGATTTGGAAGAAAATCAGTAGCAAGACACATCATTGTGGGATGAATCCAAAGTATGACGGCCGGTTTGAAGTTGTAAAGAAGGTGGCAAAGTGGCATACTGCTGAATCTATAGGAACATCTCATAATTCACCCAACATTTCATGTGAGTTTGCTGAAATGGTTTCATGAAGATGTTGAAGATCCAACAAAGGCGGTGCCAAAACGTGCTCCTCCAGTAGAGCGCAAGCAATTTAAGTAGACTATTGAGAAGATTTTGGATCAGCGTACGCCGGGTAAAAGCAAAAAGAACAGGAGAACAGAGTTCATGGTTCAATGGGTGTGAAACCAGGAGTGTGATGAAACTTGGGAGAAAGGACCATCTCTATGGCAATTTTAGAAACAAATCAAGGCTTATCTGGATTCTGCCTCGTCGAGGGTGACAAGCTCATATGGTGGGGGAAGTTTGTTAGCCCCTAGGCTTGATTGATCGAACATGGTATGGGCGTGACAATGGATTACATGATTGACCTCGGTGTGACCCTATGATGACTATGGCATCATGTTGAAAAGATTGTCCGACATGGGCAGGTGTAGATAGGCGTGGACTATGGCACGACGACATGTGTCTTACATGCCAAAACATAAAAATACCATGGCATTGACGTGGCCATGGAAAGACAAAGTCAACGGGCAGCAAAAGCATAGCAAGGGCTGGAAAATCTAAGGCAGGGCGTGGCAACGCAGATGGGCGCAGGCAAGAATGTCACGGGTGAGCTGGGCATGCGGCGTTGGCAGACAAGTACGCTAGGCATGCTGCACATTGTCATGGTGTGAAGGCATGATAAGACTTGGCTTGTTGGCGCCAAAATTTGAACGTTGCGCCCATGTGCCACTCACATGCAAGGCAGTTGGACAGTTTCCTATTTTTCAGCAAGAGTGGTTATGTGAGCCTTGGGCACTCGTCCTTTGGAATTTTGAATGTTTGAAATCCTTTACAGTCGGGGATGTCAACTGCTAGTGTAGGATAAGTCAGATGCCAAAAATGTGCCTATATGTATAGGCTTGGCAGACTTGTCAAAGATAGAGAGTTGGTTGTCTTTTGCTATCCTTTTTGTAAGGTTGTTTGTATGTGTTCTTTATAGCATGAGTTTAATACAAAGTTGAGAAGAAATTTTTGTAATTGTGTGCTTGTTTGATTTATGTTTGCTGTTATATTTTAAGTGTCAAACGAAAATATGAGAAAAAAAGAAAGAGGGCTGAGTCATTGTTGTGTGACTGTCGTGCAGTGCCAAAACAAAAAAAATTGACCCTGTAAATCTGTAACGCCAACCAATGTGCAGACTTTCTAGCGAATAAAGGCCACAAACATGAAGAAGATTTGATAGTTTGGAAAAATGCACCAAAGAAGATGGAATTTTTGCAGACTTGTGGCTTATGAAAGATTTTAAGAATTTTATTTATCAAATTTCTAATGTGTCAAAAAAAAGAATGTTAATTAAAATATAAAATTTATAAAATGACAAATAATTCATCTTTTTCTTGTACCTGTTTCCAGCATGTCTATTATTATTCTTCTTAATCTTCAGCATTAATTAGCATATTACATGGCCTACATATGTCAAACTCAATCATAAAATTCTTAATTTTTTTCATTTGGTCAGGGGTGAGCTATTCACAAGTTTCATCCTAGAACATGCTAAATTTATTAATCCTACATATGACCTATTAAAAAACTATAGTAATATGTATACAATGTCATACTTTCCAAATTATTAGTTAGCACACGAACCACAAACAATTTGAATAAACATTTAAAGTCCATTTATCATCATTTCCTTCTCTCCTACATTTTCTCAAGACTAGCCAATCATATATTTGGAGCTAGGTCGTTCATTTAATAAAGAAGTGAGAAGAAAAAAACAAGCTAAGGAAGAAATGGAGAAACTTTTATTGATGGTTTGCTTGTTAATGGCAATAGTCATGCCTTGAATTCATGGGCTTGATCAAAGTCCAAAAGGAGTAGAAAATGGTTCAAGAATCTTCCCTATGCAAAATAAAAAATGACCAAACTTAACTTCTACATTCATGATACTGTGACTGCGAAAAAGCGTAAAAATTGTGTGGGATAGTCATTTTTTAAAGTGGTATTTACTTTTTATCCAGTATTTTTAATGCTTAGCAATAGTAGCCACTAGTATATTAAAATTATTATGAAAAGAATGTGTTACCCTTTCTTTTATCTCTTTCATGTGTTTGGGAGAAGAATTGAGTCTGCAAAGAAAAACTCTGCAATAATGAAACACAAATGGCTTCTATCTGTTTCAGCTATTCCCCCGAGAAAATGATGAGATCTTCTGCAAAAGTTAGAAGCACAAAAAATAAATTGAGTAGTTGAAGAGTTGGACAATCAATTTTTATTTTCATACGGGTTTGAAGTTTAATTCCTTCATTTGTTGGTCCTAAACTTAGACTAACAAGCTCAAAACTTAAGGACACTAGGTCCTGAACTTACAGTTACAAGATCAAAAGTTAAGAACTCTTGTTCCTAAACTTACAGTTACAAGTTCAAAAGTTAAGGACACTTGGTCCTGAACTTAGACTAACAAGCTTAAAAGTTAAAGACACTCGGTTCTGAACTTACAATTACAAGTTGAAATGTTAAGGACACTTGGTCCTGAACTTAGACTAACAAGCTCAAAAGTTAAGGGCAATAGGTCTTGAACTTAGACTTACAAGTTCAAAAGTTAAGGACAAGTAGCCCTTAACTTAGAGTTACAAGCAAATAAAATAAGAACAGGTGGTCCTAAACTTCGAGTTCCAAGTTCAAAAGCTAACTACATGTAGTCCTGAAGTCCTGAACTTAGAGTTACAAGTTCAAAAGTTAAGGACATGTAGTCCTGAAGTCCTGAACTTAGAGTTACAAGTTCAAAAGTTAAGGACACTTGGTCCTGAACTTTATGAGCAGAAGGGTGTTTTCGTCTGGGCAGGTAAAGTTTATTAAAACAGTGGTTAAAAATTAAAGATATTTTAAACAGTGTCTTAAAAGTAAATACATGTGTTATAGTGGCTAACCGTTCCAAATAACCCAAGCCAATACTCAATGACTGTTGGGCCAGATCCGAATTGAAAATAAATAGGGTGGGTCGAGCCCAAGGGATTTATGGCTCAGCTTCGTTTGAAGATATACAACTTGTTATGATTCTCAACCTTGTGTTCACTAAAGTCCAGTACAAATGGAAGCACAATCAGTATCCTCGGACACAATCGGATATTTCACGAGTATAGAGAGTATTAAGTAATTGTATGTCGCTCTTCATCTCTCTTGTTGGAAATTTCGGTGTGTTTGGAATGACATAAAGCATATTTTGATGTTTACGTGCATTAAATTGTGAAAATATTTCACATCAAGTAGCAATTTAATGATTCGTCCCGTAATTGTTGACTTTTGCTAGATTATACTTGTCTTTTTCGACATCTAAATATTATTTTTCTTTAATCTTTTGTCAGCTAACTCGCTGGGGATTGCAAAGAAGATCCATGGTTTACACATTAATTTAAAAAATCTTAAGCAGACCGATCTGTTATTTTTTATTCTTGAATTGTAATATACGTGAAGTGGTAAATAAAATAAAATGCTTATGAGAACACCTTTGAGGTCTCTATTATATATTTTTTTTCATGTTTTCGGTAAAGCAATGAGATCAATTACATCATTTTGATAAAGACATGCTACCAGAGAAAATACAAAAACAGTCATAACATAATACTCAACGAGTTAACCTGAAACTGGAGCAATAATAACCAATATAAAATTAGGAAAAAAAATATAACACGCAGGTTTAATTTCCAGTGGGAATTCAATTTATGACATCTTAATTACAAGCTCTTAGCTTAACCATTATTTGTTGTTGTTTTCTCGAAATAATATAAAAAATATTAGAAAATCATCCACTTTCTTAAAATTTATCATGATTTATAGAAAATCAGTTGAGGTCCTATGACTAAAAGTCTAAAAGGTGTGTTCTATACGATATTGTAAAGAATGTAAATACATGACAATTGACCTAATTTTTTTCTAAAAGTCACATGAAAATTTATTATTATATTTAAAAACAATAGTTATGCATGGATAGTTTTTTAAATTTTACATACTAAAAACTGTTAGGGATATAATAGATATGCCCTAGATCCAATATCATATTTGATGATTTGAACATATTTTTGTGAACGTTATCGGATATAAAGATATATGGCATTTGATATTCTTTTATCATAGTTATTATTAATTGTTTGATTAACTTGATAAAGTCCTTAATTAAATTTTGAGACTTGTCATCATGCTAGAGATCATGATAATGAGAGTAAAGATTCTTATAATTTAATCTAAATTTATTCTTGATCGTAGGATTATTAAATTGGACATTAGTAATCCGGTTAGATCAATATTATGTGATCGTCTTTATTGGATAAAGATTAGTTGATCTCATTAACTAAATCACATAGTTAGATGATGCATATAGAGATATGATCATTGAACCGACTCATTGGATAATTCCTAATGGTTAGAATTACCATAAACTGTCAATAGGATATTCTCTTGAAGAATGTGATGTAAGAGTTTCCTTTGACCTGAGATCGTCATAGTAATTAACAAGTTATTTATTGTGCTTTGATACCAGACACCTATGGCCCTAGGGCGATAGTTGAAAGGATATTGGGTATGATTAAGTACTTGTAGAATTAGTGATTGACCAAGATGGAATCTGTCAACTCTTGGTTATGAGTTTAAACTCCATATTGTCATGAATTATAAACGACCAAATTAAGACATTGGCCAGGGCAATTGAATGAAAGAGGAAAAGAGTTTCTTAGGTCATTCAATGGTCGATTATATTTGACATGAATACATAGTTGGTCGCCTATTAGGATTTGACAGTTGAACCATATCCTAGGGTGATCCAGAGCTACAAGGACAGAAGGAATTACCATATTATTTTTCTACTGGTTCTTGAGAGTAAATTGTATACTTCATTCCATCCGGTCGTTAAGGAGTGTTGCTAGACGTAACCCTTCATTAGTATATTGATGTGATCAATTTACTACTGATTTAGTATTGAACCTATGGGGTCGCACACTAACGAGTGTTCTGCTCTTTTCTAAAGGATTAATTATTTTATTGATTGATAATTAAATTAAAGAATTTAATTAGTCAAATAAATTTAGTTATTAGTCCAAGTGAAATATTATTATATTCTTTGCTAGCACAGAGAATATAATTAAAATATTCTATCTAGAATAGAAAATTGAACTACATCTCTTGATTAAATTACATATATGATATGTATTTTGTGCTTATTATTGATATTTATTTATATAAGTGATATATATAAATATTGATAATAAATGATTGTTAAGTAAAATCCAATTTTGAGTTGGATTAGAAAGTCTAGACGGACAAGTCGGCAGCCACAGTCTTATTGAGAATGTGATTCACATTTCAATAATAGCAAACTTGCTTTTGGTTTAAAATTGTACAAAAGCTCACCGCCTCTAACCTTTCCTTTGACATAATGGAAAAGGATTTTCAAAGGTTATAAATATGCCCAATTGGCATGAAAATCCACGGTGAAAAATAACACTCTTAAGAAGCCACGAATTAAGAGAAAAACGTACAAGAACAGTTCTTGTCGTGCAACTTTGATTATTAATTCTTGAGAAAGAAAAATACTTTGTGAAAGTGAGAGTGCAATATAAAGCCAAGAGAGAAAATACAATTACAAGAAAAGTGTTTCCTATTCTTCTAACATTGAGTTGAGATTTTTGAGAAAAAATTCAGCACAATATTTTGTTCAATTTGTTCGCGGGTTTCATTGATCAAAGAGTTGATAACAAGGGCCGGTCTCGGTGTAAATAATCATAGAGTCTTCGCACTATCGAAGAAAATTTTGAAACGAGACTCTCCTCACCAGGTACGTCTTAGATCCGATCTTTGACATGTAAATAAATTTTAAACACGAAAAGTTCTGCCTAGGATTGTTATTGTCTTCCGCTGCGTGTTACGAACATCTATACGCAATCCTTTAGTGGTATCAGAGCCATGGTTTCTCGTGTCTAAAATTTATTTACGAAATATTTTAAGATTATATTTAAAGAGTTCAAACCATAATACTTGTGTATTGTGCAATATTCAAATTGTTTGAATGCATATTAGAATAATATTATTTTATTATGAATAAAATATGTATTCATATAAGTTAAACTATTGAGATAGTTCGTAACTTGAATTTGAAATTTTGTATTAGATACGACAGGTATCTATAATAGATTATTGGATTCTATTGTTATTCTAATTGTTATTATTTCATGAGATGTTAATTAATAGTAGTTTTCTGGCATGAATTATTTTTATGTGATAAATAAGATAAACATGTTAGAAGATGTTGAATTCCGTTTTTATGTCACGTGTTTATTTACATAGTTTTGAGTTATTTATTACATGTGATGTAAATTAATTTAGGACTAAGCATGTAGACAACTTGAACTAAATTCACATGCTATATAAGATTTGATCTTCATGTTATTAAAAATTGTTTTAGTAACAAGTCCCTCTCACTAAAATTTGAGTTTTAAATAATAGAATGCAGGATATTTTATAGAGTTATCCATCAAGGTAAATAATTTTACTTAATTCTTGTTTATAAGTAGCGGCCTGACTACCAGGAGACTTATAGTTCGAGAATATGTTAAAATTATTTATTGCATTAGATGTATGGATTGAAAGAATTATTCAATTTTACACTAGACGTCTGGACTACCAGGGAGTATAAAATTTAATAAGTTCTTTGCTATCATGATGGTTGAACTCAACTATGCTAATAGGATCGACCTGACTACCAGGGGACTATTTGACATAGAGCTATTTAAGAAAATTGTATGCGGATACAATTGGTAAGAGAACCTACTTTTAAAATATATATGAGAAACGACTTGACTTTCAAGGGGCTCATACATATTGTTAAAGGATTCTTTTACTCAACTAAGAGAAATAAAGATTTCGTAAACTATAATGAGGGAAAATAGTTTAAAATAATTAGTGGAAATATTGTTTAGATAAAAGTCCATGTCTGTATGATATATGTAAATATGTTCTTATATTATTGCCTTTTCTTTTGTATATTTTAGATTTCTCAATTTGTCTGTTATATCACTGCGTGAAATACTTGAGACCAACAAGTTGGTAGGATCAAACTTGGATGACTGGTATAGAAATTTGAGAATTGTTCTCATGCATGAAAAGCTTATTGATGTGATTGATAAGCCTGCAAAGATAATCCCACCAGAGAATGATGTTCAAGGCACCAAGGTTTATTAGAAACACTTGGAAGAATGCCTTGCTATTAAACGCATCATTCTCGCTTCTATGAGTTCTGAACTCCAGAGGAAACATCATAATATGGATCCAACTGAAATTATTGAATATCTTAAGAAGATGGTTGATACACAATTGGACATTGAAAACTCTCCAGTTGGAACCCTTGTCAATCATGTGATTGTTCTTACCGAAGAACATGAGAAGTTGGGATAATGGCTTGGTAAAGAGCTTTCTGAAGATTTGATCTTTCAGTCAGTTTATGATGCTGAATGTTTTCATTGTAAGAAGAAAGAGAATTGGAAGAGAAACTGCAAGGAGTATCTTGCAACTCTAAAGGACAATAAACAAAGTGAGACATTAATGAAAAATATTTTCAAGGTTTCTTTAGCTACTACTAATTCTTCACTATGGGTATTAGATACTGGAAGTGGTTATAGCATCTGCAATATGTTGCAAGGGTTCAAGATAAGTAGGAGACTAAAGAAAGGAGAAATTAATCTACAAGTTGGAAATTGTGCAAAAGTCGCGGCCGTAGCTGTAGGATCAATTTATTTGGTAATGCCTACGAGCAAAGTACTTATGTTGGATGATTGTTATTACGTTCCTAAATTTGTTTCGGACATAATTTCAGCTTCTATGTTAGACAAACGTGGTTTTCACATTAATACAGGCAATGGTATTTGCTCTGTTTATTATACTGATAATTTATATGTGAATGGCTATCTCCAACATGATGTTTATGTCTTACCTAATGTGAATGCTAATTCGATTATGCATGTTTCAAGTCTTTAGAGGAAAAGAAATGATCAAGTAAATCATACATACCTTTGGCATTGTAGGCTTGGCCATATTGGAGAGAAAAGAATTAACAAGTTGTACAAGGAAGGGTACCTTGACAAATATGATTTTGAATCATATCCAACTTGTGAATCTTATCTCAAAGGAAAAATGACCAAATCTCCATTTACTGGAAGTGGAGAAAGAGCTTATATTATTGGAACTAATTCATACAAATGTTTGTGGGCCCATGAAAATTCAAGCTAGAGGTGGATATTCTTACTTCATCACCTTCACCGATTATATGTCAAGATATGGATTTGTATATCTTATGAAACACAAATCTGAATCTTTTGAAATGTTCAAAAGGTTCCGTAGTGAAGTTGAGAAACAAATTGGTAAAAGTATTAAAGTACTAAGGTCTGATAGAGGTGGATAATATCTTAGTGAAGATTTTACTAGATATCTCAAAGAGAATGGGATTCTCTCACAGTGGACACCTCCAGGAACACCACAACACAATGGTGTGTCTGAAGGAGAAATCGAACCTTATTAGATATGGTGAGATCTATGTTGGGGTTCACTGATCTTCCAATTAATTTATGGGGATATGCTTTGGAAGCAGCAACATACTTACTTAATAAAGTTCCCACTAAGTCAGTCTCTACAACACCATATGAAATATGGAAAGGACGTAAGCCTAATCTTAAACACATTAAAGTTTGGGGTTGTCCAGCTTATGTTAAGAGACTACAGTATGATAAACTTGACTCAAGATGTGATAAGTGTAGGTTCATTGGGTATCCCAAGAAAATAATGGGATATTATTTATATCACCCTTCTGACCATAAAGTGTTTGTGGCAAGAGGTGCAACCTTTCTGGAAAGGGAATTTCTTTTAGAATGAAACTATAATGGAGAAATAGAACTTGATGAAGTTCAAGAAATTAATGAATCAACACAAAATCAAGATCATGAGACCCAAGTTGAAGAACCTTTATTGGATATTTTGAAGTTGCCAAGGAAGTTGACATCTTCAACGGTTGAAGTTCAAGAACAGGCTAATGAACCAGTTCCAAACTAAATTGAACAACAACCAAATCCAACACAAGGTGAACAAGTTGTAAAAGCACCTCTTAGAAGGTCTATACAAGAACATCATGTACCAACTAGATTGAATATAATGGTACAAGATGATGTGTCAAATGAGGTTTATCATAATGATGATTGCCCTAAGACCTATGAAGAGGTGATACAAGGTTCTGGCTATAAGAAATTGCAAAAATCCATGACATCGGAAATGAAATACATGAAGGAAAATAAAGTATGGACTTTAGTTTAACCTTCAAAGGATATAAAACTTATAGTGGATATTCACTTTAACAAGGCAATTGAGAGTTCAATTTTGTCAGATGTGAAGAAGAACCTTATGTGTACAAAAAGGTTAGTGGGAGCACAATTATATTCTTAGTGTTGTATGTTGATGATATATTTCTCATAGGTAATAACATACCGGCATTGCAAAGTACCAAGATTTGGCTATCTGAACAGTTCTCCATGAAAGACTTGGGAGAAGCAGCTTATATATTAGGAATAAAGATCTATAGAGATAGATCTAGGAAACTGCTTGGACTTTCCCAGTCTTTGTACATTGATACCATCTTAAAGAGGTATAACATGGATAATTCCAAAAGAGGCTATCTACCAATTGGCACTGGAATTACTCTCAGTAGGGAGTGTTATCCTAACACACCTGAAGAGAGAGAACACATGAGTAGGATCCCATACGCTAGTGCAGTGGGATCTATCATGTATACACGTCCTGATGTGGCTTATGCACTTGGAGTGACTAGCCGATATCAGGCAAATCCTGGTGGGGAACATTGGAAGGTGGTGGAGACCATTCTTAAGTACTTAAGAAGGACTAAAGACCAATTCCTCATCTATGGATATTCCGAGTTGAAACTTGAAGCTTATACTAATGCAAGTTTCTCTTCAGATAGATATGATAGCAAATCTATCTCTGGTTATGTATTCACCTTAAATGGTGGTACGGTGAGTTGGAAAAGTTCTAAACAAGTTACAGTAGCTGACTCAGTGGCTGAAGCAGAAAATATAGCAGCTAGTGAAGCTGCTAAGGAAGCTGTATGGATGAAAAAGTTCTTAACTGAACTTGGTGTGCTTCCTTCAATAGAAGGTGCGGTTCCACTGTTGTGTGACAATACTGGAGCCATTGCTCAAGCAAAAGAACCAAAATCACACCAAAAGTCCAAACACATTCTGCGAAGGTATCACTTGATAAGAGGGATCATTGAACATGGAGATGTCGAGATTCAAAAGGTTGATGGAAAGGAAAATGTTGCAGACCCATTCACTATAGCCCTTGGCGCAAAGGAGTTGACAAGCACAAGTGGAAATTGGGGATGAAGTACAAGAGCGATTGGCTCTAGTGCAAGTGGGAGATTGTTAGGGATATAGTAGATATGCCCTAGATCCATTGTCATATTTGATGATTTGAACATATTTTTGTGAACGTTATTTGATATAAAAATATATGGCATTTGATATTATTTTATCATAGTTATTATTAATTGTTTGATTAACTTGATAAAGTCCTTAGTTAAATTTTGAGACTTGTCATCATGATAGAGATCATGATAATGAGAGTAAAGCTTCTTATAATTTAATCCAATTTGTTCTTGATCGTAGGATTATTAAATTGGACATTAGTAATCCGGTTAGATCAATATTTATGTGATCGTCTTTATTGGATAAAGATTAGTTGAGCTTATTAACTAAATCACATAGGTAGATGATGCATATAGAGATATGATCATTGAACTAACTCATTGGATAATTCCTAATGGTTAGAATTACCATAAACTGTCAATAGGATATTCTCTTGAAGAATGTGATGTAAGAGTTTTCTTTGACCTGAGATTGTCATAATGATTAACAAGTTATTTATTGTGCTTTGATACCAGACACCTACGGCCCTAGGGCGATAGTTGAAAGGATATTGGGTATGATTAAGTACTTGTAGAGTTAGTGATTGATCAAGATGGAATCTGTCAACTCTTGGTAATGAGTTTAAGCTCCATATTGTCATGAATTATAAATGACCAAATTAAGACATTGGCCAGGGCAATTGAATGAAAGAGGAAAAGAGTTTCTTAGGTCATTCAATGGTCGATTATATTTGACATGAACACATAGTTGGTCACCTTTTAGGATTTGACAGTTGAACCATATCCTAGGGTGATCCAGAGCTACACGGACAGAAGGAATTACTATATCATTCTTCTACTGGTTCTTGAAAGTAAATTGTATACTTCATTCTATCCGATCGTTAAGGAGTGTTGCTAGACACCACCCTTGATTAGTATATTGATGTGATCACCCGATTTAGTATTCAACCTATGGGGTCGCACACTAACGAGTGTTCAACTCTTTGCTAAAGGATTAATTATTTTATTGATTGATAATTAAATTAAAGAATTTAATTAGTCAAATAAATTTAGTTATTAGTCCAAGTGAAATATTATTATATTCTTTGCTAGCACAGAGAATATAATTAATATTGTGAACAAATTAAAATATTCTATTTAGAATAGAAAATTTAACTACATCTCTTGATTAAATTACATATATGATATGTGTTTTGTGCTAATTATTGATATTTATTTATATAAGTGATATATATAAATATTGATGATAAATGATTGTTAAGTAAAATCCAATTTTGAGTTGGATTGGAAAGTCTAGACAGACAAGTCGGCAGCCACAGTCTTACTGAGAATGTGATTCACATTTCAATAATAGCAAACTTGCTTTTGGTTTAAAATTGTACAAAAGCTCACCGCCTCTAACCTTTCCTTTGACATAATGGAAAAGTATTTTCAAAGGTTATAAATATGCCCAATTGGCATGAAAATCCACGGTGAATAATAACACTCTTAAGAAGCTACGAATTAAGAGAAAAACGCACAACAACAGTTCTTGTCGTGCAACTTTGATTATTAATTCTTGAGAAGAAAAATACTTTGTGAAAGTGAGAGTGTAATATAAAGCCAAGAGAGAAAATATAATTACAAGAAAAGTGTTTCTTGTTCTTCTAACATTGAGTTGAGATTTTTGAGAAAAATTTCAGCACAATATTTTGTTCAATTTGTTCGTGGGTTTCATTGATCAAAGAGTTGATAGCAAGGGCCGGTCTCGGTGTGGATACGCATAGAGTCTTCACACTATCGAAGAAAATTTTGAAACGAGACTCTTCTCACCAGGTACGTCTTAGATCCGATCTTTGACATGTAAATAAATTTTAAACACGAAAAGTTCTGCCTAGGATTGTTATTGTCTTCCGCTGCATGTTACGAACATCTATACGCAATCCTTCAAAAACGTCAAAGTTTGCAAATATTATTTTTCTACTTTTGAAATGGTTAACTTCGATATGTTGTTCACTTCCCATGAAATATTCATATTTTCTTAATATTTATAGATTTTGATGAAATCGATTTAAAATTTTCAAAAACTGAGTGAACTAACTGGTAGAGGATAGAGAGAACAGGAAATAGAAAAAAGCGAAGGAAAGAACAGTCCAAGAAGAAACCAATAATATTTTGGAATTCAAAAAATAAGGTCAAATGAGAAAAATCTTTTTATTAAGTTGTTGCTTAAATCATACAGAAGGATGTGAATCGATATTCCAGTCCTTTATTTTTCCACATTCATGAAGTTTCTTTTGCAACTAAAGGAACCTGGGCCGAATTAAATCTCCATTTGGATCGGGCTGATCTACCAGTCCCTCGGGTGATTGACAGTAAAAAATTTACGGAGCGCTCTATTTGGTTACTTCATTTAACCCGCATTCGCTTTTAAAATTTTTTTTTAACTTATAACTAATTTTTGGATAACTTCGGGATTTATGCTTTCTCTTCTTCTGCGTTGCTGTTTGCTTCTTCTCTGTATTCGCGTCACATGTATTCAAGAGCTTCGTTTATTCTTTCTTCTTCTCTGTATTCCTATCCTATGTATTCGGGAGCTTCTAGTTTCTTGTTCATCTTCTTCTTAGTTGCAAACACCATTATAGGTTGTGCTTAGGGTTTCTTATTCTTATTCTTAGTGGCAAAATGAATTTGTTGATTTGTTGTTTTGTTGATAATTTGATAATTGTGGTTTGTTTTAAGATATTTGAAAGTTATGTGTCAAACTTGAGCTCATTTAGAATAGATTTGGGCATTGAGTTGTGTATTGGATTGTTAAAATTCGAAGAACAAGTTTATATATAATGATCCGACTGGTCATTTTGTGTATTTGACCCTTGTTTCCCCTCTTGATGCTTCATACATGTTTATTTGTGATTTTATGACTTGCGGGATTTGTAATTTTCGTTCCGGGAAGATTTTGGGTTGAGTTAGGACCCTTTGGTTCTTGGTTTAGAAGCCCAAGTTAGAAATATTGACCAAAGTTTGACTTTTGTGAAAAAAAAACCCTGGAACGATGTTTTGATGGCTCCGATAGATCCGCATCGTGATTTTGGATTTGGGCGTATTCTCGAAATTGAATCCAGAGGTCCATAGATTAATTTGTGTTGTTTGGTCGAAATATAGAAATTTGTGGTTTTAGAAGATTTTCCAAGTTTGACCGTAGGTTGACTTTTGGCTACCGGATTCAGAATTTGGTTTTGGGACTTGGAATAGGTCCATTGTGCTATTTGAAACTTGTCTGCAAAATTTGGTGTCATTAGGAATTGATTTGATAGAATTCAGACACTTGGTTGCAACTTCAGAGGTTCTTGAACTTTTCTTTGAAATTCATGTTTTGATGTTTGATTAGTAGTTCTTGATATTATTTTTGTGTTTTGATCGCCGAGTGAGTTTGTATGATATTTTTAGACTAGTATGGATGGTTGGTTTGGAACTCCGAGAACGCATACGAGTTTCGGATGTGTTTTGAAAAGGTTTGGACTGAAATCCGGTTGTTGGTGTGCTGGTGTATTTGATATCGCAATTGTGAGGAAATTGCGAGCACTAGCCTCACAATTGCAAAGTGAAACAGATGAGGGGCAGGTATTGCAATTGCGACGCCTCACTCACAATTGCGAAGATAGGCTAGTCCAGGTAGGATCGTATTTGTGATATATTTTTTCGCATTTAGGGTATGCAATTGCAATGGGATAGGGTACGCAATTGAGAACCCATTGTCGCATTTGCGAAGTTCCCCTTAGGGTGTCAGTAGCCGCATTTGCTAGATTTAATTCACAATTGTGTGGGTTCGCAATTGTGAACCCAGTGTCGCAATTGCGACATCTGCAACTGATCAAAAGGGTGAAAAGTCGAGATTTCATGTTATTTTCTCTCATTTTAGAATCCTAGACTCGGTAGGAGGCGATTTGGAGAGGGAATTTTCATCTACAAACATTGGGTAAGTGATTCTAATCAATTTTCAACTATATTTCATGATTATATCTTAGATTTTACATCAAATTTATGAGAATCAAAGAGGAAATTGGAGATTTTTGTCAAAGTTTTGAAAAATGAAGATTGGAGTTTTGAGAGTCGATTTGGACTCGGATTTGAAAGCAAAACGCATACATAGACTTGTGGGATTTTGGGTAGTCAGAATTTACCCTTGGACCCGAGTTTAAATTGGGGGCCCGAGGCTTGACTTTTGTTGACTTTTGGATAATGCAGTAAAGATGAAGACTTTATCAATTGTAATTAGTTTCTCTTGCATTGTTTGATGATATTAAGTCATTTTTGGTTAGGTTTGAGTTGTGTGGAGGAGAATTTTAGGGGAAAAGCTATTTTTGACGGTCGATTTGACCTAGTTGAGGTAAGTATCTTGCTTAAATTTATGTGAGGCAAATACCCCTTAGGATTTGGATTGTTGTGTGTTAATTGTACTATGTGAAAGACGTGTACACAAGGTGATGAGTGTGTACACGGGCTATATGTGATATTTTGATCAGTTTAGACTTTTAAACTTCTTACATGTATTTAATTGAATGTGTTATAACATGTAACATATTTCATTGTTAAATTTGTTGTCACATGCTGTAACGACTCAGCTGGTCGTTTTGCGGAATTAGGATCCCGTTTCCCTGAGTAAAACCTTCCTTAGCGGTTATTCGTGCTTTACGACTCGCGGGAGCGGGTGGTTTGGGATTTGGGAATGATTTGGATGGTTTAGGAACACTTGGTTCCATAAGGTTGGCCTATTTGGCCAAGTTTGACTTCGGTCAACATTTCAAGAAAACAACCTCGGAATCGAGTTCTGACTACTCCAGCAGCTCCGTATGATGATTTCGGACTTGGGCGTATGTTCGGCTCAGGTTCTTGATGACCCGGGAGCATTTCAGCGCCCGAAATGGAAACCAGGATTTCCTTCTATTTGAAATTTGGTTTGGGACATGATTTTTTGCTATCGAGGTCCGAACGGAATTCCGGGACCGGGAATAGTTTCGTATAGTCATCTATGACTTGTCTGTAAAATTTGAAGTCATTCCGAGCAGTATAAGCCTGTTCGGCGCGATGAGGTGAATTCTAGAAATTCTTAAGTTCTTAATTTTATTCAAGGGTTTTTAGAGAGTGATGTTGAGTTTTAGTGATGTTTTGAGTGTTCCGTAAGCTCTAGCGAGTCTGTCATATGATTTGGGACTTGTTCGTATCATTTGGCAGGGGCTCGGGTGGGCCCAGGGCCTCCCGGACCCCGCACGGGGCCAAAAACCAGCAAAATCCAATGTTGGTGCAACTGCTTCTGGTGTGACCGCACATGCGGTCGCCCAGTCGCAGGTGCGAGGCCGCCCCTGCGATCCCCTTCACGCAGGTGCGGGAAACCCATGGACCCCTCCTCTTCCGCAGGTGCGGAATTCCTTCGCAGGTGCGACTCCGCTGGTGCGGAGTTTCCCTCACAGGTGCGACCCCAGCTCCCAGGCCTCACCTCCGCAAGTGCGGCCATTTTCTTCGCAGGTGCAGGACCACAACTGCGGTCCCAAAGTCGCAGGTGCAAAAATCCCTATGAGACAGACTTATTTAAGGACAAAAAACACGGGTTTTCTTCCTCATTTTCAATTCCTAAACTCCATTAAAAGACCCTACAGCTTGGGAGGGGCTGTCCAAAGCCATTATCATCCAAGGTAAGCAATTTATCCTCTAAGTTGTCCATTATACATGGAATTCAACTATTTTTATTCTTAAAAATACCAAATCATGGGAAAATTGGGTAGAAACTTGTAGGGCTTTGATTATTAGTGAATTATCCCATATTAGCCATAAATTCTTGAATAAATTATATAAATTTGCTCCTTGGGCTTCGGGTAATCTATTCCTCCAAAATTTTTCGGAATCCGAGCTTGTGGGCCCGGGGTTAGTTTTTAGAATTTACTCAAGAATGTCAAAAATCGGGTAGGCTAGGATGAATTTCCTACTTTGAGCATGCATTGATGTTGTTGCACTATATTTGGCTAGTTGCGAGCCGTCGAGAGTAGATTTCAGAGTTCGGGTGCATCTTTTGATCCGGTCCTTGGTACGAGGAGTGCTTTTATCGAGGTGAGTCTCCTTTCTAACCTCGTAAGAAGGAAATTGTCCCACTAGGTAACCTTGATTGCTATGTGATCTTGTTTGGGGGCTACGTACGCACCAAGTGACGAGAGTCCGTACGAAGTGGTTATTACTGCTTCGTCCGGGTAGTTAGGACACAACATGTTCATTCTTTTTCCCTGTTGTAGCCTAAATATGACTTGTATTCTTGTGTGATTGGTATTGTTGTCTTTGAACGTTGTGATACTTGGCTTGGTTTAAGTGTGATAAGAGTAATCACAGGAGGATCGGGCCGTACGCCACGGAAGAGTGTTGACTGATCATATTATGGGATCGGGTCGCGCGCCACGGCAGAGTGATGATTGATTATATTGTAGGATCGGGCCATACGCCGTGGAAGAGTGATGAGAGAGTATGTTATGGGATCGGGTCGTACGCCACGGCGAGATTGAGACTACAGGATGGGATCGGGCCGTACGCCACGGCGAGATTGAGACTATAGGATAGGATCGGGCCGTACGCCACGGCGAGATTGAGACTACAGGATGGGGTCGGGCCGTACGCCACGACGGTTACCAATCTTGGTGGATTTTTTTTTGAATTGTTATTTGATGTCTAATATCGATGTACTTGGATATTTGCCTTACATGCCTACTGTTTTCCTTACATCTTGCTTACTTTATTACTGTTGGACCTTAGTGAGTATCGAGTCGACTTCTCTCACTACTTCTTCGAGATTAGCGAGATACTCACTGGATACATATTTATGTATGTACTCATGATGCACTTTCTTTTCTTCTCTACTTGAATGTACAGGTCCGGAGGTTGGTGCGTCTGATCATCAGTCCGGTGCTAGATATTGACCGGGGTTGGTTATACTTCACGGTGAGCTGCTCTTCCTAGCGATTCCTGGCAGCACCCTGGAGTTTCCTTTTGTATTTTTCGCCGTCTATTTCACTCAGACTATGGGATTGTATATATTTATGTATTCTGGTGTATTCTGATAGTTGCCCATGATACTCGTGACACTAGTTCCTGGCACACACGTGCGTATATTTTTTTGGGTTTGTGGGCTGCATTTCCATACATATACTTATCTTTTGACTCACGCATCAGATGTCTTATTTTCATGTCACCGACTAATATCATGTAAATAAATGCTTAAAAACTGGTAAAAGTTGGACTAATTAATAACATGGGAAGGGAAACACTTAGTAGAATTCATGTTGGCTTGCCTAACCCTGTTGTTGGGCACCATCACGACCCGTGTGGGAAATTGGGTCGTGACAACGTGGTATCAGAGCTCTAGGTTCACGTAAGTCTCACGAGTCCCGGGCGAACCCACTAAAGTCTTGCGGATCGGTACGGAAACGTTTATACTTATCTTCAGGAGGCTACAGGATGTTAGGAAACCTCTTCTTGTTCTTACTCTCGTGCAATATATGATTTACTATATTCATGATTCTATTCTCTCACAGATGGTGAGGACGCGTGCATCTCATATGCCTGATCCGGGAGAGTGTGTCGCCCCCGCCGCTCGAGGACGTGGTAGGGGCAGGGGTAGAGCACCTGCCCATGGTAGGGGACAAGGTCATCCTAGAGCTATACCGATTCCACCACCAGAGGTCCGTGTATTAGAGAAGCAGGAGGAGGTGCCCCCAGCAGATCCGGCACCCGTAGACTTTATGACGGCGTCGGGCTTTCAGGAAGCCATGGACCGTATGACGAGATTCATGGACACCATGTCCCAGGCTGGTTTATTTCCAGCATACTCTGTCACTTCACAGGCGGGAGGGGGAGCCCAGACCCCTACTGCCCAGGCCGTAGGTCCGACAGCAACACTACATCCCACCCCGGGTACACTGCCTGTGGATGATGCCCAGCCTGCAGCAGCAGCACCAGAGCCCAGACCAGTTGTGGGTGGTGACCAGCATAAGATGTTAGACAGATGGACCCGCTTACGCCCTCCAGTCTTCGGGGGTGAGCGAGGGGAGGATGCCCAGGATTTCATTGATAGGTGCAGGGACAGACTGCACAACATGGGGATCCTAGCGTCCCATGGGGTGGATTTAACTGCATTCCAATTAGAGGGTAGAGCTCGCAGGTGGTGGCAGTCTTATATTCTCAGCAGGCCAGCCGATTCTCCTACTATCTCTTGGGAGTAGTTCACGCAGATGTTCTTGGACAGATATATTCCACCCTCTGAGAGGGAAGATCTGAGGGGTCAGTTTGAGCGGTTGGAGCAGGGGCAGATGTCTGTGACGGATTATGAGGCCAAATTTTCAGAGCTGTCACGCCATGCTCTTATGATATTACCCACCGATGTTGAGAGAGTTCAGAGGTTTGTAGCAGTGTTGCATCCAGGTATTAGGTCCACCATGGCTCGAGAGGTGGAGATGGGTACCCCGTACCAGCTTGTGGTCGAGATAGCTCGACGGATTGAGGGATACCGGATGAGGAGCAGGGAGCAGGGTCGGCAAGATAAGAGGTCCAGATTTGCAGGTGATTTTAGAGGTGCTCCAGCTAGGGGCAGGGGTCATTTTGGGGGTAGTCGGCCCAGCAGGCCTCCATATGTGGCACCTCCACCACCTCCCCGAGGTGTCCCAGTTAGGCCCCAGTTCAGTGCCATGCCAGAATGCTCCTATCGGCCCCCGGCTATTCAGGGTTCTCCCAATGGTTATGCTTGAGAGCTCTCGTCGCCCTCCGGCCATCCACGATTCACCTTCAGGGAAGCGAGTAGTAGTGCCAGGGGGTTGCTTCGAGTGTGGGGACCTGGACCACACTTGGAGGTTTTGTCCCAGGTACCAGGGCAAGGCCGTGTAACAAAGTCACCAGCCCACAGTTTCAGCACCAACAGTTCGACCGCCTAGAGGTGGAGGTTCAGGTTGGCAGGGGCCGTCCTAGAGGGGGAGGCCAGTACGGAGGGGGTCAATCAGCTCTAGCCCGTTCTATGGGAGCTCAGCCTTCACGTGCTCCAGCCAGGTTTTATGCCTTTCCGGCCAGATCAGATGCAGTGGCCTCAGGCGCCGTGATCACAGGTATTATCTCAGTATATGGCAGAGAGGCTTTAATATTATTTGATCCGGGATCCACTTATTCATATGTTTCAGCCTTATTTTTTTCTTTTCTGGATGTCTCTCGAGAGTCTTTGGGATCTCCTATATATGTGTCCACTCCTGTGGGCGACTCTCTGGTGGTAGACCAGGTGTATCGGTCTTGTGTGATCACCTTCTGTGGGTTTGAGACTAGAGCCGACATTTTATTGCTCGACATGGTTGATTTTGAGGTTATTCTGGGCATGGATTGGCTATTTCCTTATCATGCCGTGCTTGATTGCCATGCCAAGACAGTTACTTTGGCCATGCCTGAGTTTCCTAGGCTGGAATGGAGGGGTTCTTCAGTTAGCGCATCCAGCCGGGTTATTTCATTCTTGAAGGCTCGACATATGGTCGAGAAGGGTTTTCTAGCCTATTTGGATTATGTACGGGACACCACCGCCGAGTCTCCGACGATTGATTATGTGCCAGTTGTTCAAGAGTATACTGATGTATTTCCTTCGGATCTGCCGGGCATACCTCCAGACCGTGATATTGATTTCTGCGTTGATTTCGCCCCAGATACTCAGCCTATATCTATCCTTCTGTATCTTATGGCTCCAAAAGAGTTGAAGGATTTGAAGGAGCAGCTTGAGGAGTTGTTAGCTAAGGGGTTCATCAGACCGAGTGTGTCGCCGTGGGGTGCTCCAGTTCTATTTGTAAAGACGAAGGATGTGTCTATGCAGATGTGTATTGATTACCGCCAGTTGAACAAGGTTACCATTAACAACAAGTATCCCTTGCCGCACATCAATGATTTGTTTGACCAGTTGCAAGGTGCTCGTGTGTTCTCTAAGATTGACCTGAGATCAGGGTATCTCCAGTTGAAGATTCGGGCTTCAGATGTTCCGAAGACTGCTTTTCGTACGAGGTATGGCCATTATGAGTTCCTGGTGATGTCCTTTGGTTTTACTAATGCCCTAGTAGCCTTCATAGACTTGATGAATAGGGTGTTCAGGACGTATATTGTTTCCTTCATCATTGTCTTCATTGATGACATTTTGATTTATTCCCGTAGCCTGGGGGAGCATGAGCAGCATTTGAGAGTCGTGCTCCACACCTTGCGAGAGCAGAAGATATATGGTAAATTCTCCAAGTGAGAGTTTTGGTTGGATTCCGTGGCATTTTTGGGGCATCTGGTATCCGGAGAGGGTATCAAGGTTGATCCTCAGAAGATCGAGGCAGTTCAGAGTCGGTCGCATCCTACTTCAACTACTGAGATCAGGAGCTTTTTGGGCCTAGCAGGTTATTATCACCGATTTGTGGAGGGTTTCTCTTCTATTGAAGCTCCATTGACCATCTTGACTCAGAAGAATGCCCGTTTTGATGGTCTGATGAGTGTGAGGCGAGCTTTCAAAAGCTCAAGACAACATTGACCTCAGCGCCAGTTTTAGTATTGTCATCTGGCTCTGGGAGGTACACGGTGTATTTCTACGCTTCACGCGTTGGCTTGGGGTGCGTGTTGATGCATGAGGGGAGAGTTATTGCTTATGCTTCACGCTAGTTGAACGTTCATGAGAAGAACTACCCTGTGCACGATTTGGAGTTGGTGGCAATTGTTCATGCTCTTAAGATCTAGAGGCACTATTTGTATGGGGCTTGTGCAGTCTACACTGACCACCGCAGCTTGCAACACCTATTTAAACAGAAGGATCTTAATTTGAGGCAGCGTAGATGGCTTGAGTTGTTGAAGGACTATGATATTACCATTCTTTATCACCCGGGCAAGGCTAATGTGGTGGCGGATGCGTTGAGCCGGAAGGCTGAGAGTATGGGTAGCTTGGCTTATATTGCAGCGGAGGAGAGACCTCTAGCCTTGGACATTCAGTCCTTGGCCAATCGCTTGGTGAGATTAGATCTTTCAGAGCCTCGTCGAGTATTGGCATATGTGGTTGCTCAATCTTCGTTATTGGGGGAGATTAAGGCCCGACAGTTCTATGATCCGTGCTTGGCAGAGCTTCAGGAAACAGTGGTTCAGGGTAGGTCCAAGGAGGTTACTATTGGCGAGGATGGTGTTCCGAGACTTCAGGGCCGCTTATGTGTTCCTAATATTGATGGCCTGGGGGAGAGGTTTTTAGAGGAGGCGCACAGTTCTCGATATTCTATTCACCCTGGTGCTACGAAGATGTATTGTGATTTGAAGCACCATTTCTAGTGGAGGCGAATGAAGAAGGACATTGTGAAGTATGTGACTAGGTGCCTCAACTGCCAGCAGGTTATGTATGAGCACCAGAGGCCAGGAGGCCTACTTCAGCAGATGCCCATTCCTGAGTGAAAATGGGAGCGCATTGCTATGGACTTCGTGGTTGGATTGCCTCGGTCTTCGCGGAAGGTGGACGCGGTTTGGGTCATTGTGGATAAATTGACCAAATCGGCGCATTTCATTCCAGTGGCTACCACATATTCATCTGAGAGGTTGGCACAGATCTACATTCGAGAGATAGTCCGGTTGCATGGTGTGTCGGTGTCTATCATATCAGATCGAGGCCCTCAGTTCACCTCGCACTTATGGAGAGAATTACATAGTGAGATAGGCACCCAGATAGACCTCAGCACAACATTTCATCCCCAGACTGATGGTCAGTCAGAGCGTACAGTTCAAATATTGGAGGACATGCACAGAGCATGTGTGATTGATTTCGGGGGTCAGTGGGACCATTTCTTGCCTTTAGCCGAGTTTTCTTACAACAATAGTTATCAGTCCAGCATTGAGATGGCACCATTTGAGGATTTGTATGGTCGGCGATGTCGTTCCCCTATCGGGTGGTTTGAGCCCGGCGAGGCTAAGTTATATGGCACCGACCTGGTGAGGGATGCCTTGGAGAGAGTGAAGTTGATTCAGGAGAGACTCCGTACAACACAGTCTAGACAGAAGAGTTACGCGGATCAGAGGGCGCGTGATGTATCATTCATGGAGGAGATAGAGTCCTATTGAAAGTTTCGCCTATGAAAGGTATTATGAGGTTTGGGAAGAAGGGCAAGTTGAGCCCAAGGTTTATTGGTCCATTCGAGGTATTGAGGCGAGTTGGGGAGGTTTCTTATGAGATGGCCTTGCCTCCCAGCTTATCAGAAGTTCATCCAGTTTTTCATGTATCCATGCTCCGAAGGTACCACGCCGACTTGTCTCATGTGGTCGATTTTAGCACTACTCAATTGGATGCGAGGTTGGGCTACGAGGAAGAACTAGTTGCTATTATTGATAGACAGGACCGCCAGTTGAGGTCCAAGAGAGTTTCTGCCGTAAGGGTCCAGTGGAGGGGCCAACCAGCTGAGGAGACGACCTGGGAGTCCGAGGAGGACATGCGGAGCAGATATACACTTATTCAGCACTTCAGGTATGATTCTAGACCCGTTCGAGGACAAACGTTTGTTTAAGAGGTGGAGAATGTAACAACCCTGCTGGTCGTTTTGCGAATTAGGATCCTATTTCCCTGAATGAAACCTTCCTTAGCGGCTATTCGTCCTTTATGACTCGCGAGAGCGGGTGGTTTAGGATTTGGGAATGATTTGGATGGTTTAGGAACACTTGGTTCCTTAAGGTTGGCCTATTTGGCCAAGTTTGACTTCGGTCAACATTTCGAGTAAACGACCTCGGAATCAAGTTCTGACAGCTCCAGTAGCTCCGTATGATGATTTCAGACTTGGTCGCATGTTCGGCTCGGGTTTCTGATGATCCGGGAGCATTTCGACAGCCGAAATGGAAATCAGGACTTCCTTCTATTTGAAATTTGGTTTGGGACGTGATTTTTGTACTATCGAGGTCTGACGGAATTTTGAGACTGGGAATAGTTCCGTATAGTTATCTATGACTTTTCTGTAAAATTGTAAGTCATTCAGAGCAGTATAGGCCCGTTCGGCGCGATGAGGTGAATTCTAGAAATTCTTAAGTTCTTAATTTGATTCAAGGGGTTTTGGAGAGTGATTTTGAGTTTAAGTGATGTTTTGAGTGTTCCGTAAGCTCGAGCGAGTCCGTCATATGATTTGGGACTTGTTGGTATCATTTTTCAGGGGCTCGGGTGGGCCCAGGGGCATCCCAAACCACGCACAGGGCCAAAAACCAAAAAAATCCAATGCTGGTGCAGCTGCTTCTGGTGTGACCGCACCTGCGGTCACCCAGTCGCAGGTGCGAGGCTTCCCCAGCGATCCCCTTCACGCAGGTGCGGACTTGTGCCCGCTGGTGCGAGTCCGCTGGTGTGGAATTCCTTCACAGGTGCGACTCCGCTGGTGCGGAGTTTCCCTCGCAGGTGCGGCCCCAGCTCCCAGGCCTAACCTCCGCAGGTGCGACCATTTTCTTCACAGGTGCGGGACCGCACCTGCGGTCCCAAAGTCGCAGGTGCGAAAATCCCTGTGAGACAGACTTATTTAAGGACCAAAAACACGGGTTTTCTTCCTCATTTTCAATTCCTAAACTCCATTAAAAGACCCTACAGCTTGGGAGGGGTTGTCCAAAGCCATTATCATCCAAGGTAAGCAATTTCTCCTCTAAGTTGTCCATTATACATGGAATTCAACTATTTTTATTCTTAAAAATACCAAATCATGGGAAAATTGGGTAGAAAATTCCAGGGCTTTGATAATTAGTGAATTATCCCATATTAGCCATAAATTCTTGAATAAATTATATAATTTCGCTCTTTAGGCTTCCGATAATCTATTCCTCCAAGAATTTTCAGAATCCGAGATTGTGGACCCGGTGTTGGTTTTTAAAATTTCCTCAAGAATGTCAAAAATCGGGTAGGCTAGGATGAATTTCCTACTTTGAGCATGCATTGATGTTGTTGCACTATATTTGGCTAGTTGCGAGCCATCGAGGGTAGATTTCGGAGTTCGGGTGCATCTTTTGATCCGGTCCTTGGTACGAGTAGTGCTTTTATCGAGGTGAGTCTCCTTTCTAACCTCGTAAGAGGGAAATTGTCCCTCTAGGTAAACTTGATTGCTATGTGATCTTGTTTGGGGGCTACGTACGTACCAAGTGACGAGAGTCCGTACGTAGTGGCTATTACTTCTTCGTCTGGGTAGTTAGGACACAACATGTTCATTGTTTTTCCATGTTGTAGCTTAAATAGGACTTGTATTCTTGTGTGATTGGTATTGTTATCTTTGAATGTTGTGATACTTGCCTTGGTTTAAGTGTGATAAGAGTAATCACGGGATGGGATCGGTCCGTACGCCACGGCAGAGTGATGATTGATTATATTATGGGATCGGTCCGTGCGCCACGACAGAGTGACGATTGATTATATTGTGGGATCGGGCCATACGCCGCGACAGAGTGATGAGAGAGTATATTACGAGATCGGGCCGTACGCCACGGCGAATTGAGACTATAGGATGTGATCGGGCCGTACGCCACAGCGAGATTGAGACTATAGGATGTGATCGGGCCGTACGCCACGTCGAGATTGAGACTACAGGATGGGATCGGGCCATCACCACGGAGAGATTGAGACTATAGGATGGGGTTGGGTTGTACTCCACGGCGAGGATTACAATATGGGATCGGGCCGTACGCCACGGTGGTTACCAATCTTGGTGGATTTTTTTTTGGATTGTTACTTGGTGTCTAATATCGATGTACTTGGTTATTTGCCTTACATGCCTACTGTTTTCCCTACATCTTGCTTACTTTATTACTGTTGGACCTTAGTGATTATCGAGTCGACTTCTCGTCACTACTTCTTCGAGATTAGGTGGGATACTCATTGGGTACATATTTATGTATGTACTCATGCTGCACTTTCTTTTCTTCTGTACTTGATTGTACAGGTCCGGAGGTTGGTACGTCTGATCATCAGTCTGGTGTTAGATACTGACCGGAGTTGGTTATACTTCACGGTGAGCTGCTCTTCCTGACGATTCCCGGCAGCACCCTGGAGTTTCCTTTTGTATTTTTCCCCATCTATTTCATTCAGACTATGGGATTGTATATATTTGTGCATTCTGGTGTATTCTGATAGTTGCCTGTGATACTCGTGACACTAGTTCCTCGAACACACGTGCATACATTTTTTTGGGTTTGTGGGTTGCATTGTCATACATATGCTTATCTTTTGACTCATGTATCAGATGTCTTATTTTCATGTCACCGGCTAATATCATGTAAATAAATGCTTAAAAACCGGTAAAAGTTGGGTTAATTAGTCACATGGGAAGGGTAACACTTAGTATAATTCATGTTGGCTTGCCTAACCTTGTTGTTGTGTGCCATCACGACCCGTGTGGGAAATTGGGTCGTGACACATGATCTAATTGACGTTGCTAGCATTTGTTCAGTCTTTTATTGTTGTAATTGCTCTTATATGCTTTAGTTGAAGTTGATACCTTCTTTATTGTCTTGTCACCTCTTTTATTATTGAAATACTCTAACTTGATGTTGTTATTTCGTGGAATATCTTTTTGTTGAGTTATTGCTATTGAAGTTGTGAAAGCCATTACGACATTGAGGTTGAAGTTGTTATTTGTTGAAATATCTTTCCTTGTTGAGTATTCCTTATTTATTTTGTTGTTATTGAGATTCTTGTACGCATTGTGATTGAGCCACGGGCTATATGTTTTGGTAACATTGTTGTGACATTTGGGCGCATGTGGTGCGAGTTGATTATGGTGTTGTGATATTGATATGCATGCGATTGTATAAGGATAGGGGTTGATACGCATGCAGTGAGATAAGGTGGGATTTATACACGTGTTGCTAGTAAGGAAATTACTTGAAGCCATGCAGTGAGATAAGGGGGCCAAAACACATGTAGCTATTTTGCAAAAATATTTTTAATAATATTGCAAGGCTCACACGTGATATACGGAAAGATTGCGATTGACATTCTGAAATATGGAAATGAGGTGTGGTACCTCGGTTGTGATTCTTGTTGTACATTCTTTGTTAAAAAGGCTTGCTGGTTGAATAATTCTTGTTGTTTTCTTTATTGTTTTACTTGTATTTGTCCGTATTTGATTACTCGTTCTTCTTGTCATGTGGTCACTTCTCGTTGCCTTTCTTGCCTTGAATTCTGTTATTAGCCTACATTATTATACAACTTTGTTATCATTTATTCCTTGTTCTCTATTATTGGTCTTTATTATACTCTATTCAGTTTATCTTGTCCTAGTAGGTGTCTTGACCTGGCCTCATCACTACTCTACCGAGGTTAGGCTTGATACTTACTGGATACCATTGTAGTTTATTCATACTACACTTCTGCACATTTTTGTGCAGATCTAGGTACATTGGCTCGTGCCAGATGCTAATGATCTTTTAGCTGTTTTTGGAGACTTCAAGGTATACCTGCTCGACGTCCGCATGCTCAAAGTCACCTTCTGTTATCTTCTCATTTACTGTTTATCCTTTTATCAGACAATGTTGTATTAGAGATTTTAGACCATTCTGTAGAGCTTATGACTCAGTCCCACCTGGATTTATTATAAGCTATATCAGTCTATTTTATTATCTCAGTTTTGTTATTTCTGTTAAGTTATCAATGAATATTAGGCTTACCTAGTCTTAGAGACTAGGTGTCATCACGACACCCTAATGTGGGAAATTGTGGTCATGAAAAAGTTGGTATAAAAGCTCTAGGTTCATAGCTATTACGAGTCATAAGCAAGATTAGTAGAGTCTCGCAGATCGGTACCGACACGTCTGTACTTATCTTTGAGAGGCTACAAAACTTTCAAGAAATTCAACTCCTTTGATTCCTTATCGTGCGAATTGGATGACTTCAAAATTTATATCTTTGTCTTTCTATTCTGCCACAGATGGTGAGGACATGCACTGCTGTCACGACCCCAAATACCCGGTCGTGATGGCGTCTATCGTGAAATCAGGCAAGCCACAAATTTCATTTGTTACCAAATAATTTAAGAAAAATCCATTATATTTTCAGCAAAAGTTTCATGTTATAAAGCATTTAAGAGTTTAATCATCATTGAAAACATAAGTAAGAGGAGAACCCGAACCCAGATCTAGTGTCAGCGAGTCCTGGAGTCCTAAGCTACTACATCGAATATCCAAAAATACAATGTCGACATAAACTTGTCTGAAATAACTGAATAAGACAGGTAGATAGAGAAGGAGGTAGTTGAGGCTATGATCGCCAGCTGCTACCTCGATGCCTCCAAAGGAACTCTGACTGCAGTTCAGCAACCACTACCAGGTTCCGCTGTAGCTGGATCTGCACACAAGGTGCAGGGGGTAACGTGAGTACACCAACTCAGAAGTAACGAACCCAACCTATGGGCTGAGAGGCAGTGACAGACTAAACCTCAATAATTGTAATGAAAATAATACACAGAATTTAGGCATGCTCACAATTCAATAGATAACGAAAACATAATCTAACTGATATGATGAGTAACCCAAGCATATCTCAGTACCCTACATGCTAATGTATCAACAGTGTAGAAATGTACATAGTGCTCACAGCTCTCACACAGAAGTTCATTCAGTACTGTATATGGCTCTCAGGCCCAAGGAAAATCCATCCCGGAATATGCATAAACACCGGTGACCGTAGTCACCCAGTATTGAGGAAAAAGGCAAATCGATCCCCACGGAGAAGATCCATCTCCGGAGTACAACACTCGGACAAAATTCATGTTCAGGGACGATCCATCCCTCACATATCATCAACTTCGGACCAGATCCATGTCCAGGGAAGATCCATCCTTCAATATCAATGCGCTCACTGGGGGGTGTAAAGACTCTGGAGGGGCTCCTACTGTCCCAAGCGCTATATCAAGCCAACGAAGGTATGATCAGAGTATCACTGCGGTGTGCAGTCTGATCCCATAACTATCTCAAAAATAGGCTCTCGGCCTCACTTAGTCATTACTCTCCAGTCTCGCTCACATGGACTCACAAATGCATGAACTAGCCGAAACAATGATAAATATACATGAAATCAACAACTACGGAGACTGAGGCATGAAATGATATACTATGACATGACTGAGTATACAAAATCAAATAAACACATAAGGAGACAGCAATATACGACCACTCGGGTCTCAGCATGTTCAGCGTGAAGCCCTAACGTTTGACTTAGCATGATTTCTAGCATGATTTCTAGCATGTTCACATTAACCACGTCAAAAAAGTACGGATATAAATCCGGAATAGCTACTAGACAGTGCCATGGGATGAGCCAGACCACAAATTACTCGGTGCACGCCCGTCACTTGGCATGTGCATCACCTTAATTATAATCATATAGCATATAGTTCGGGGTTTCGAACCCCCAGAACCAAGTTTGGAAACGTTATTTACCTCAAAACCGGCTAAAATCCTAGCCCTCAATACCTTCGCCTCAAAACTCGGCCTCCGATTGCTCCAAATCTACCAAAAATCAGATTTACATCATTAATATATGCTAAGGAACGAAGCCCACTCGCAAATTATCAAATTCAACCAAAAATCCCGAAATTGGCCAAACCCGACCCCCCGGGACCACATATCGAAATTCGATAAATATTACAAAAGTCTAATCCTTACACTCTCACGAGTTCATACATACCAAATACACCAAAATCCAACAACAAATGGCCCCTCAAATCCTTAATTCAAAGTCTAAAATTTCAAGACCTAATCCCTCAAATTACCCCATTAAATCTCAATAATTTCATGATTAATCAGTAAAATACCAACATAGAATCGAGTATAAGGTTCAAAAATGTTACCTCAATGTGTTTCCCTTGAATCCCTCTTCAAAATCCCTCAAATAGCTCCAAACCCGTCTTCAAAAATGGTGAAGTATGAGAAAATTCGCGAAGTGCAACTTACATAGGTTCCACCAGGGATTCCGCACCTGCAGACACTTAACTCGCACTTGCAGACTCGCACCTGCGGTTCTAGGTGCGCATATGCGGAACTCACTTACGCCCACTTCGCATATGCGGTTGCCCCTTCGCACATGCGGGCTCGCAGGTGCGAGCCTCTCTTCTGCACCTGCGCTCAATTTCCCAGGCCTCATCTTCCGCATCTGTGATCCATGACCACACCTGCGATTGTCGCACCTGCGGCTCCCCATCCGCAGGTGCGGCCACACCGGAAGTATTACACCAGCCCATTTTCAGCAGCTCAATCTTCCCAAATCTAATCCGTTAACCATCTGAAACACGCTCGAGGCCCTCGGGGCCTCAACCAAATATACCAATACGTTATATATCAACACACAAACTAAGTCGAACCCTTGGAACACTCAAAACAACATCAAATCACCCAATTTACTCGAAATTCAAGCCTAAGGATTTTTAAACTTTCGAAATTCCCCAACGATGCCGAATCTGTCCAAAACCTCATCTGAATGACCTAAAATTTTGCACACACATCCCAAATGACACTACGGACCTGTTCCAACTTTTGGAATTCCATTCCGGCCCCGATTGCTAATTTTCCACTACCGACCGGATATCGTCAAAACTCCTATTTCGCCAATTCAAGTCTAATTATATTACGGACCTCCAAATAACATTCCGAATACACTCTTACGTCCCAAATCACGTAAAAAAACCATCTGAAATATAAGAACCCATTCCGAGATCATATACCTATAAGTCAACTTCTGGTTGACTTTTCCAACTACTGAACCAACCTAAGAGACTAAGTGTCTCCTTTTCCCTCCACAATCACTCTGAACCCGCGCCAACCAACCCAACACCACACAAAAGAGATGAACCACACAAGCAATGAAGTAGAAATGGGGGGAAATGGGCTAAACTCCCGGAATGACTGGTCGGGTTGTTACAACTGATGGATCTGATGATTAGAAACATGCGCCCTTGTTGGAGCCGCGTGAGGCTGGGGCTGGGGTAGAGGCCGAGGAGGGGCACGTGCTGCAGCCTGAGCACCTGCCTGAGCAACGATTGAGGAGTCGCCAGTAACTCCGGTTAGGGGACAGACACCGGAGGCCCTTATTACTTCCCCCGGACTTCATGAGACCCTAGCACAATGTTTGAGCATGTTAGGCAGTCTAGCTCAGGTGGGATTGATTCCCTTTGCACCAACAACTGTTGATACCCAATTGTTTCCTATATTATTTTTTAAAATTCATATATACCTTCAAACCAATGCATGAGCATCAATTAATATTTTTCCTTAATTTTCTATAATTTTAAAAGAATTTTTAATTAATTTATTCCATTATTTTATTGTCCAAATAATTATTAATTGCATCACAAATGATTTATTATAATTTTATTGCTTAATTTTTATCATATATATTTATATTAAGCTTTAATTATTTAGGTTATAATTGCAATGACTTTGCAATAATAGCCCATGTGTGCATAATTACTTTATTTTACACGAAAATGACCTTTTATATTTTTATAACACTAAATAATTATTTTAAATCATTTTCATGCATAAATAGCATTTCATCATTTATTAAATATTTTTATAAATTATTTTATTAAATTAAGCGGGTATTTAAAACATAGCCCCTCTTCAATTAAATTTTCTGACCTACCCAATAGCCCAATACCCTACCCAGCCCAATTATCCTAACCCAATCACCCCAATACCCAATACCCAAACCCAATTGCCCTACCCCTCCATAACCCACCCCAACCTACATCTAATCCTAGACCAACCTTCCTTTTTTAATTAACTAAATGACCCCAAAACCCTACTCATTTTTACAAAATTCGTCGCCCTTGAAACCCTTTCCCTCCTCTATTCTCTCTCTCACCCTCCTCATAACCCTAGCCCGCCGTTGTGAAAAACCCTTTGATTCATGGTTTATTTCTTCAATTCTAGGCCATATCCGGCCTCCTACCTCTACCGGTGTTTCGATTTTCATGCTACTTGAGGGAATCTCAAAGGGATTCGAACAGACTTGGTTCAAATCCCTTATTTTCTCGATGAATCCGTCTGTGTTGACTCCTATGTCTGTGAATACTAATATCTTCGTGTTTATGGCTTCAAATCTTTGGTTCAAACCAGATTTTCTCACCTCTGCTTAGATTTTATTATTTCTGTCTAAATTCGATCAGATCTCTTTAGATCTGAAGAGGTTGAGTTTGTTTGTTGCTTTCCTTTAAGATTCTGCTATATTTTCCTATTATTGTCAACCGATTTTTGTTTTTCCCTAAAAGCTAGGGTTTCAATTTTTAAGAAGTTTCTGAAAAAAATGTTTTAAACGTTTAAGTGTTTAACTATGATTTTCTTCCTTTACCTTTACAACTGGTTTCGCTTGAGTTTCATCTCTATGTCTTTATGTTCTAGGGTTCCGTCATTTTAAGTTTCTGTAAAATGTTTGAAAATGTTAAAGTGTTAATTCTGGATTTCTTCCTTTACTTTTTCGGCTGAGTTTCATATCTATATCTTTACACCTTAGGGTTTTTCATTATTTGACTATGGGTTATAATATTTTGCATGTTTACTGTGGTTCTGTCAATTAAATTGATTAACTTATTTACTTGTTTAATTAGGGTTCGAAAATTGTGCTTTCCTTTTAAAATTGACATCTCTCTGAAAAGATTTTTACCTATTCTTTTCTTATATGTGATTCGTATCTGGTACGACTTCCTTAATTATATTGCTGGCTTGATTTTTGGGTTTTGATTATTTTGACCGACCTCTAAATGATCTCTGGATTTACTACTTGCCTTATTTATCCCCAATCTTGTCTACTGATGTACTCCGTGAAAGACTCTCCTTAATTTGAGTTACACTTACTGTCAATTTATTCCCGTTATCCCTAATTGATTGATTTTTGCATACCTTATTTGTGTGCCGATTGATTTGCCTGCCTTATTTGGTTTACTCTACTATGTGCTATATAAACCTTTCATTGTTCTAATTTTAAAACACACGATGAGATTAAGCTCACTTTTACAAACCTACACTTACCCACAATTGAGTTCTTACTATCACTCTGATTTGCTGCATTGTCTAGCTGGCTGAAAGCCAAGGCTAGACTCTTGGATTGCAATTGCTTTCATCTTCCTGTTTACTTTCTCTTCTAAGTGGTATGCCCTAACCTTTGCAATTTCATTTATTACACTTTGCTTGACTAACCTGTATCAATTATGTCTTTCACATGATTATATGATCTCATTTAGTAACAGTGTTAACCTAGGACTAAGTAATTTCGAATAATGTGAATCCTCCCATTGGTTAGTTTAAGGTTAAATTTGTTTCATGCACTGTTTGTTAATTCTATACCTATTTTGAACTTTGCACACTATGAACATGTAATCAGTCAATTTGCTGCTTAACTTCCCCGCCCTGTCTATTTATTTCATGTATCTGGCCAACTCAATTGTTTTGCCTAACTGCTTCTGTGATAAGTACTATTATAAATATTTAACTTCACTAGACTTCAATTAATTTGAGCTATGTGTTTGAGCATGAATTTTGTTTGTCTTCTTGGTGCAGTTCTGCCTGCAACTCTATGTTCTAAATCCTATTTCTTCTAAAATCCAAGTGTTTTAAAACCTGCCCTTATCCCTTTTATGTACTGATTTTTAAAAAACTTACTCATAGTCATTTAGGTTCCCAACCACTCTAGTGTGAGCATTCCCTAGTGTCCACTTGAGACTCCTTTGAATTCTGACACACTAGGGATTGGTTTTCCAATCTCTTGAACTATCTTCTAAATGTGGTTCTGGTGTGAGCATTGCCATGGGTCCCCTGAGGCCCTTGGGAACTTTGACACACTTGAAACCTGGTTCTAATGTGCTATGAATCCCCATGTTATGCTTCAAAGTGGTTATGGTTGGATGGTTTGGTTCCCAGGTTCATTGGGCCTTCTAAGGCTCCCTATAGTGTAATGAATTCTGGTATATAATTTGTTCATATTGGGCTGTAATAATGTGACAACCCGGCCGGTCGTCTTAAGAATTAACGCCCCGATCCACTATTAACTGTTTTCCCCAAGTCTATTTCTACTAAATTGACTTGCCGGGACGTTCGATTCTGAGTTTCGGAGAGTTTTGGGACACTTAGTCCCTAAATGAGATCTTAAGTGTTGGAAAGTTTTCCGAAGTTGGAGCAATGTGAAGACGTCCTCGAAATGGAAATTTTATGGTTTCGTTGGCTCCGTTAGGTGATTTTGGGGTTTGGAGCATGTTCAGAATGTATTTTGGAAGTCCGTAGCTCATTTAGGATTGGAATGTCGAAGTTCGAATTTTTGGAGTTTCCGGTCCGATAGTGAAATTTTGATCCGAGGGTCTGAATGGAATTCCGGAAGCTGCAGTAGTTCTGTCATGTCATTTGGGATGTTTGTGCAAAATTTGATGTCATTCGGATAAGTTTAGACGGTTTTCGGCGTCAGATGTGAATTTTAGAATTTTCCTAAGTTTCTAGGCTTGAACCTATGAATAATCAATGATTTTGATGTTATGAGACGTGTTTTTAAGGCTCGACCTAGTTCAAATAAGGTATTAAGGTTGGTTGGTGGTTTTGGTTGAGGTCCTCGGGGCCTCGGGATTGTTTCAGATGCTCAACGAGTGAGAAAAATGGGAATTTGCTGCTGCTACACCAGGCTCTTCTGGTGTCTTCGCACCTGCGAAGGTTTTTCCGCAGGTGCGGACTCGCAGGAGCGTGGGCCATGATCGTAGGTGCGATAGAGGGGAGATTAGGCCAGTGGTCGCAGGTGTGATCTGGGTTCCGCAGGTGCGGGTCCGCAGACGCGACCAAACGATCGCAGGTGCGGCCCCATTGCAACTTAAGTGATTTACGCACCTGCGATGATTTTTTTGCAGGTGCGGCGATCGAGGCTGCAGGTGCGGATTACCTGTGTGATTTATTCCAAAAATCTGAGAGTTCATCTCATTATTCTAAAAATCGGGTGAGAGCTCGAGAAGTGGCGATTTTCTGTGGGTTTTGAAGAGAAGGAACATAGGTAACATTTTCTATTCCTAATTAATTGTTAGACCATTAATTCCCGTTGTTTTCTTTAGTTTAATTATCAAAAATGGGGGAAAAACCATAGGAAAGCGATGAAATTTTTCCCAACCCGAAATTTTGAAAATTTAAGGGCTTTTAGCTTCAGATTCCGATTGTTTCTGGTTGAATGAGTTCATGAGTGAATGGGTGTCCGGAAAATATAAATTTTATCCGATTCCGAGACGTGGGCCTGAGGGGCATTTTAGTCATTTTACCTAATTTCGCAACTTAGCTTGAATTAAACAGTAAGAATCTATTGCATGGGATGTTACTTACGATATGTAATTGAATTGTATAAATTTGGGCCATTTGGAGTCGAATAATCATGTCAAACGTGTGGTTTCGAGTTGATATTGAGCCTGTTCAAGGTAAGTGGCTTGTCTAACCTTGTGTGGGGCACCTTACCTCTTAGGATGTGATATTTGGTAATTGAATGCCTTGTGCGTGAGGTGACGAGCACGTACTTGTGCTAAATTTTGAAAATCCGATTTTACTTTAAATATTTAGCCTGAGTTTCTTTCTTACCATTTTATTCTAATTGCAACTATAGTCTATGTTAGCTTAGAAAATCATGCCTAGTTGCCTGAATTGCCTATTTGCTTAAATTTCCTTAATTGCACTACGTGAAGCATGTTAGACTAGAATTACTTGTTGCATTGTATTTATGCACTCTAATTCTAAACGTCTTCTTGTTGTGGCTGTGTATTTACTTTGGGACTACGGGACGTTATACCGGGAGATCCCCGTGCATATTTACTTTGGGACTACGGGACGTTATCTCGGGAGATCCCCCTACACATTTATTTTGGGACTACAGGACGATATCCCGAAAGATTCCCCCTGCATATTTACTTTGGGACTACGGGACTTTATCCCGGGAGATCCCCCTGCACAGATGATGATCCTTCGGTTATACATATGATGGACTATGGGACGGTATCCCGGGAGATCCCCCTGCACAGATGATGATCCTTCGGTTATACATATGATGGACTATGGGACGGTATCCCGGGAGATCCACTAGACAGTTGAGAAAAGAACTACAAGATGGTATCCTGGGAGATCCTCATTGTTACCATTGTTATTGAGATGTTCATATTCCGTGTTTACTCTATTTTTTTGTTTGTTTATTGCCTTGTTGACCTGTCTTACTTCACTATTGTATTCATTATTACTGTCTATTTTAATACTGTACATCCCTATTATATTGTCTAACCTCAGTAGGGACCTGACCTTCCTCGTCACTACTCGACCGAGGTTAGGCTTGGCACTTACTGAGTACTGCTGTGGTGTACTCATGCCCTTTCCTGTGCATGTTTTTCATGTGCAGATTCAGGTAACTCCACTCAGGCGCACTACCCCCGAGGTTGAGAGATACAACAGAGACTTCAAGGTATATCTGCCGCGTCCGCAGACCAGGAGTCTCTATCTTACTCCAGCTTTTTGTGAAAAGTTTATCCTTCCTTACAGTTGTATAGACATTCTGGAGTTAGAGTAGTGTATTATGTTCTGTTAGCCTGTGGTTCTGGTGAGTTTCCGGGTTTTGGGCTGTTATTGTAGACTTCCGTATTATTTTGGGTGGTATATGCCAGGCGGCATTTATTTATAGTCCTTCTTTTAATTTTGTTTAATTTTTTACTTAATTATTTCTGCAAGTTATGTTGATATTCCGCATTGCTAGGCTTACCTAGTTATAGGGACTAGGTGCCATCACGACATGTTCACGGAGGGCCAACTAGGGTCGTGAGAAGTTGGTATCAGAGCTCTAGGTTCATAGGAGTCACGGAACACACGCCGATTTATTAGATTCTCGCTGATCGGTACGGAGACGTCTGTACTTATCTACGAGGGGCTATGTAACTGATTAGGAAATATCTTCACTTTATTGGTTTCCTTGTCGTGCAATATTTTTGACATCAATTCTAAACCTCTGTTTTCTATTCTCCCACAGATGGTGAGTACACGTGCTACTCAGGATGATCAGGCACCCGTGCCCCCTACTGCAGTCGCCAGAGGCCGGGGCCAGGGCTGGGGTAGAGGTCGAGGATGCGCATGTGGTGCAGCGAGAGTACCTACGCGAGCTGCTGCCGAGGTACCACTAGCAGATCCAGCCGAGGTCCAGACACTTCTATGCCTACTGCCACCACTACTCCAGCCCTTCAGGAGACATTAGCTCAGTTCATGTCTATGTACATCACTCTGGCTCAGGCAGGGTTCCTTCCCCTTGCTGCAGCCACATCTCAGGCCGAAGGAGGAGCACAGACTCCCGCCGCCTGCACTCCTGAGCAGCGAGTGCATGTAGATCAGGACCTAGAGATCATTCTTGTGCCGCCCGTAGTGCCAGTTCAGCCCGAGGAAGGGTCAACTGCTTCAGAGGACGAGCAACAGAGACTTGAGAGGTTCAAGAAGTATGAACCTCCGGTATTCAGTGGACTAGAATCAGATGATGCCTTAAGGTTTCTAGAGGAGTGTCACCGTATTCTTCGCACTATGGGCATAACCGAATCTAGTGGGGTTTCCTTTACTACCTTCCAGCTTCGCGGAGCCGCCTATGATTAGTGGCGCACCTATGAGTTAGACAGTCCAAACGAGGCTGCTTCACTGACCTGGACCCAGTTCTCAGATATGTTCCTGAGAGAGTTTGTTCCTCAGAGCCCCAGGGACGCATGGCGCACATAGTTTGAGCATTTACGCCTGGTTGCTATGATAGTTTCAGAGTATGCTATCTGTTACACCAGATTGGCTAGGCATGCACCGGCTTTGGTTGCTACTGCCCATGAGAGGGTTCGCCGGTTCATTGAGGGTCTTGTTACACCCATCAGATCTAGCATGGCTCGAGAGTTGGAGATGGACATTCCTTATCAGCAGGTAGTGAGCATTGCTAGAGGAATCAAGGGTATGCTCGCTAGGGAGTGAGGGAGAGAGAGGCCAAGAAGTCTCGAGAGTTGGGCCACTACTATGGTGCCCATACCCCAGCAGCAGGTCGTCATGGTAGGGATTATATGGTCCGCGCAGTTCATTCAGCTCTTCCAGCAGCCAGTGGTACCCCAGCTCCACCCAGGCTTCAGGTGCCTTATTATACACCTCCAGTTTCTAGCGCATCTCCTGCACGGGGTGCTTTCAGAGGTAAGTCTAGCAGACCTGGCCCTAGCCAGTCACAACCGCCACGTCCTCCTAGAGCTTGTTTCGAGTGTGGCGATACATGCCATGTGGTTAGGGACTGCCCCAGACTTATTAGGGGTGCATCTTCACACACTTTTCAGCCACAACATGCTCAGCAGGGTTCTCAGGCCATGATCACAGCTCCAACTGCTAACCCACCTACCCAGCCAGCTAGGGGCGGAGGTCGGGGAGGTAGAGGTTGCCCTAGGGGGGGGGAAGGCCAGGCCAGATATTATGCTATTCCTGCTCGTACTGAGGTTGTTGCCTTCGATTCTATCATCACAGGTACTATACTGGTTTGTCATAGAGATGCATCGGTTCTATTCGATCCAGGCTCCACGTATTCTTATGTGTCTTCTTATTTTGCTCCGCATTTGGGTATAGCCTGATTCTTTGGGTTCTCCTATTTATGTTTCTACTCTTGTGGGGGATTCTCTTATTATAGACCGCGTTTATCGGTCGTGTTTGGTTACTATTCATGGTTTTGAGACCAGTGCAGATTTAGTGTTACTCGATATGGTGGATTTTGATATTATCTTGGGCATGGACTGGTTGTTGCCCCATTACACTATTCTTGATTGTCACACCAAGACCGTGGCGCTGGCTATGCTAGGTATTCTGCGTGTTGAGTGGAGTACTTTATATCACACTCCCAGTAGAGTTATCTCTTTTCTTAGAGCTCAACATATGTTTGAGAAGGGGTGTGCCGCGTATTTGGCTTATGTGAGAGATGTCAATGTTGATACCCCTTCTGTTGATTCGGTTCCGGTGGTATGGGATTATCCCGATATGTTTCCAGCTGATCTTCCGGGCATGCCACCCAATAGAGACATTGATTTGTTGCCAAGCACTCATTCCATTTCCATTCCTCCTTACCGTATGGCTCCTCCTGAGTTGAAGGATTTGAAGGATCAGTTCTAAGAATTGCTTGATAAGGGTTTTATTCGACCCAGTGTTTCACCTTGGGGTGCTCCTATCTTATTTGTGAAGAAAAAGGATTGTTCTATGCGCATGTGTATTGATTATCGTCAGTTGAACAGGGTTACAGTGAAGAACCGTTATCCCTTGCCTTGAATTGATGATCTATTTGACCAACTTCAGGGTGCACATGTATTTTCTAAGATTGATTTGCGCTCAGGTTACCATCAGTTGAAGATTCGGGAGCCGGATATCCCGAAGACTGCTTTCAGGACTCGGTATGGCCATTACGAGTTTCTAGTTATGTCATTCGGGCTGACTAATGCCCCCGCAACATTTATGTATTTGATGCACAGTGTGTTCAGGCCATATCTCGACTCGTTCGTGTTGTTTTCATAGATGATATTCTTGTTTACTCCCGGAGTCGGGAAGATCATGAGCAGCACCAGAGGACAGTGCTTCAGACATTGAGAGAGAAGAAGTTGTATGCAAAGTTCTCAAAATGTGAGATTTGGTTGAGTTCTGTGACATTCTTGAGCCACGTGCTATCAACTGAGGGCATTCGAGTGGATCCGAAGAAGGTAGAGGCCATGTAGATTTGGCCCAGGCCGTCCTCAGTTACAGAGATTCGCAGTTTCCTTTGCTTGGCGGGTTACTACCACCGTTTTGTGGAGGGATTTTCATCGATTGCGGCCCCTGTGACTAGATTGACTCATAAGGATGCTCCATTTCATTGGATAGAGGAGTGTGAGGCGAGCTTTCAGAAGCTCAAGACAGCTTTGACTACAGCCCCAATCTTGATATTGCCTACTGGTTCGGGGTCTTATACAGTTTATTGTGATGCCTGCGAGTTGGCCTTGGAGTGGTGTTGATGCAGGATGGTAGGGTGATTGCCTACGCGTCCAGACAGTTGAAAATACATGAGAAGAATTACCCTGTCCATGACCTTGATTTAGCTGCCATTGTTCATGCCTTGAAGATCTGGCGTCAATCTTTGTACGGTGTGCCTTGTGAGATTTATACTGACCATCGGAGTTTGCAGCACATATTCAGGCAGAAGGATCTAAATTTGCACCAGCGAAGATGGTTAGAGTTGCTAAAGGACTATGACATCACTATATTATACCACCTGGGGAAGGCCAATGTGGTGGCCGACGCCTTGAGTCGACGGGCGTAGAGTTTGGGGAGTTTGGCATACCTTCATGCAGCTGAGAGGCCTCTAGCCTTAGATGTTCAGTCCTTAGCCAGTCAGTTCGTGAGATTGGATCTCTCTGAGCCTTGCCGGGTATTAGCTTGTGTGGTTTCTCGGTCTTCCTTATTCGATCGTATCAGGGAGCGGCAGTATGATGATCCTGATTTACTTTTCCTCAAGGACACGGTCCAACATGATGATGCCAGAGATGTGACCATTGGAGATGATGGGGTAGAGAGGATGCAGGGTCAAATCTGTGTGCCTAATGTTGATGGGCTTCGGGAGTTGATTTTAGCAGAGGCCCATAGTTCCCGGTATTCCATCCATCCGGGTACTTCAAAGATGTATCAGGATTTGAGGCAGCACTATTGGTGGCGAAGAATGAAGAAGGATATAGCAGAGTTTGTAGCCAAGTGCCTCAACTGTCAACAGGTCAAATGTGAGCATTAGAGACCAGGAGGGTTGCTTCAGCAGATTGAGCTTCCAGAGTGGAAGTGGGAGCCGATCACCATGGACTTTGTGGTTGGACTTCCTCGGACTTTGAGGAAGCATGACGCTATTTGGGTGATTGTGGATCAACTGACCAAATCAGCCCATTTCATTCCGGTACTGACTACTTATTCGTCGGGGCGATTGGCGGAGATTTATATTCGGGAGATTGTTTACCTGCATGGTATTCTAGTTTCTCTTATTTCAGAGAGAGGTACCCAGTTCACTTCACGGTTCTAGAGAGCCGTTCAGCAGGAGTTAGGTACCAAGGTGGAGTTGAGCACAACATTTCACCCCCAGACGGATGGACAGTCCGAGCGCACTATTCAGATTCTTGAGGATATGTTCCGTGCGTGTGTGATTGAGTTTGGAGGGTCTTGGGATAAGTTCTTGCCATTGGCGGAGTTTGCTTACAAAAATAGTTATCAATCCAGCATTCAAATGGCACCGTATAAAGCTTTATGTGGTAGGAGGTGTAGGTCTCCGGCGGGTTGGTTTGAGCCGGGTGAGGCCAGGCTATTGGGCACAAAGTTGGTTCAAGATGCATTGGAGAAGGTCAAGGTGATTCAGAATAGACTCCATATAGCCCAGTACAGACAGAAGAGTTACGCGGACCGGAAGGTTCGTGATGTTTCATATATGGTCGGAGAGCGGGTTCTGCTTCGGGTGTCGCCTATGAAGGGCGTTATGAGATTTGGGAAGAAGGGGAAGTTGAGTCCGAGGTTTAATGGCCCTTTTGAGATATTGAGGCATGTTGGGGAGGTTGCTTATGAGCTTGCCTTACCTCCTAGCTTGGCAGGAGTTCATCCGGTATTTCATGTTTCTATGCTCCGGAGGTATCACGGTGACCCGTCTCATGTCTTCGATTTCAGCTCAGTTCAGTTGGACAAAGATCTATCATATGTTGAGGAGCCTGTAGCTATATTGGACAGGCAGGTCAGAAAGCTCAGGTCGAAGAACATTGCTTCAATAAAGGTTTAGTGGCGGGGTCAGTCGGCCGAGGAGGCCACCTGGGAGATCGAGCAGGATATGCGCATCACTTACCCTCATCTTTTCTCTACTTCAAGTATGTCTTTATCCTCGTTCGATGACGAACAAATTTTTAAGTGTAGGAGGATGTGACGACTTGGCCGGTCGTCTTAATAATTAATTCCCCGATCCCCTATTAACTATTTTCCCTAAGTCTACTTCTGCTAAATTGAATTGCCGGGATGTTCGGTTCTGAGTTTCACAGAGTTTTGGGACACTTAGTCCCTAAATGAGAGCTTAAGTGTTGGAAAGTTTCCCGAAGTCGGAGCAGTGTGAAAGAGGCCTCCGAATGGAAATCCGATGGTCCCGGTAGCTCCGTTAGGTGATTTTGGGGTTGGGAATGTGTTTGGAATGTATTTTGGAAGTCCATAGTTCATTTAGGCTTGAAATGCCGTAGTTTGAATTTTTAGAGTTTCTAGTCCGATAGTGAATTTTTGATCCCAGGGTCGGAATAGAATTCCGGAAGTTGTAGTAGTTCCGTCATGTCATTTGGGATGTGTGTGCAAAATTTGAGGTCATTCGGATAAGTTTAGACGTGTTTCGGCGTCAGATGTGAATTCTAGAATTTTCCTAAGTTCCTAGGCTTGAATCTATGCATAATCGATGAGTTTGATGTTATGAGACATGTTCTTAAGGCTCGACCCAGTTCAAATAAGGTATTAAGATTGGTTGGTGGTTTTGGTTGAGGTCACCAGGGCCTCGGATTGTTTCGAATGCTCAACGGGTGAGAAAAATAGGAATTTTCTGCTGCTGAACCAGGCTCTTCTGGTGTCTTCGCACCTGCGAAGGTTTTTCCGCAGGTGTGGACTCACAGAAGCGTGGGCCATGATCGCATGTGTGAAAGAGGGGACATTAGGCCAGTGGTCGCAGGTGTGACGAAATGACCGCATGTGCGGCCCCAGTGCAACTTAAGTGATTTCCGCATCTGCGATGCTTTTTCCGCAGGTGCGGTGATCAAGGCCGCAGGTGCGGATTACCTGTGTGATTTATTCCAAAAATCTGAGAGTTCATCTCATTATTCTAAAAATCGGGTGAGAGCTCAAGAAGTGGCGATTTTCTGTGGGTTTTGAAGAGAAGGATCATAGGTAACATTTTCTAATACTAATTCATTGTTAGACCATTAATTCCCGTTGTTTTCTTTAGTTTAATTATCAAAAATGGGGGAAAACCCATAGGAAAGTGATGAAAATTTTCCCAACCCGAAATTCTAAAAATTTAAGGGCTTTTGGCATCGGATTCCGATTGTTTCTGGTTGAATGAGTTCGTGAGTGAATGGGTGTCCGGAAAATATAAAGTTTACCCAATTTCGAGACGTGCGCCCGATGGGCGTTATTTTACCTAATTTCGCGCCTTAGCTTGAATTGAACAGTAAGAATCAGTTGCATGGGATGTTACGTACGATATGTAATTGAATCGTATAGATTTGGGACATTTGGAGTCGGATACTCGTGGAAAACGTGTGGTTTCGAGTTGATATTGAGCCGGTTCGAGGTAAGTGGCTTGTCTATCCTTTTGTGGGGGACCTTACCCCTTAGGATGTGATATTTGGTAATTGAATGCCTTGTGCGTGAGGTGACGAGCGCGTACTTGTGCTAATTGTTGAAAATCCAGTTTTAATTTAAATATTTAGTCTGAGTTTCTTTCGTACCTTTTTATTCTAATTGCAACTATAGTCTATGTTATCTTAGAAAATCATGCCTAGTTGCCTGCATTGCCTATTTGCTTAAATTGCCTTAATTGCACTACGTGAAGCATGTTAGACTAGAATTTCTTGTTGCCTTGTATTTATGCACTCGAATTCTGAACGTCTTCTTGTTGTGGCTGTTTATTTACGTTGGGACTACGGGACGTTATCCCGGGAGATCCCCCTACACATTTACTTTGGGACTACGGGACAATATCCCGGGAGATTCCCCCTGCATATTTACTTTGGGACTATGGGACGTTATCCTGGGAGATCCCGCTACACAGATGATGATCCTTCGGTTATACATTTGAAGGAATACGGGACGGTATCCCGGGAGATCCACTAGACAGTTGAGAAAAGGACTACATTACGGTATCCTGGGAGATCCTCATTGTTACCATTGTTATTGAGGTTTTCATATTCCGTATTTACTCTGTTTTTGTGTTTGTTTCTTACCTTGTTAACCTGTCTTACTTCACTGCTGTATTCATTATTACTTTCTGTTTTCATACTGTAAATCCTTATTATATTGTTTGACCTTAGTAAGGCCCTGACCTTCCTCGTCACTACTCGACCGAGGTTAGGCTTGGCTCTTACTGAGTACCGCTGTGGTGTACTCATGCCCTTTCCTGTGCATGTTTTTCATGTGGAGATCCAGGTACCTCCACTCAGTTGCACTATCCCCGAGGTTGAGAGATACAAGAGAGACTTCGAGGTACATCTGCCGCGTCCGCAGACCAGGAGTCTCTATCTTATTCCAGCTTTTTGTGAAAATTTTATCCTTCTTTACAGTTGTATAGACATTCTGGAGTTAGAGCAGTGTATTATGTTCTGTTAGCCTGTGGTTCCCGTGAGTTTCCGGGTTTTGGGGTGTTATTGTAGACTTCCGTATTATTTTGGGTGGTATATGCCAGGCGGCATTTATTTGTCGTCCTTCTTTTAGTTTTGTTCAATTTTTACTTAATTATTTCCGCAAGTTATGTAGATATTCCGCATTGCTAGGCTTACCTAGTTATTGGGACTAGGTGCCGTCATGACATGTTCACGGAGGGCGAACTGGGGTCGTGACAAATAATCTCTGTAATAACATATCTGGGGTTATTAGTAAAAGCTGGGGAGGGGTTTCTATATATCTTTGTTCAAGATTTGGGTAGAAATCTTGCCTTTAGATTTATTATGTTGGTTGAATCATGTGAATGATACTACTTTTTTAGAGATCCTGCCTATAGGATTTTCTAATTGCTTTGTTCTGTATTTTACTCACATAACTAGAAGTCCTATTTATAGACCCCTTGCATTAGAAATCCTGTATATAGGGTCCATGCATATTTATAACATACATGCATTAGGGACCGTGTCTATAGGGTTCTGTCTGTTTGAATAATAACCTTCCTGGCAAGTTTCTTAAAATTCTGTCCGCATATGACTTAGATATCATGCCTATAGGAGATAAAAACTGGTTTCAATTTAAATACCATGCCTATAGGAGATAAAAAATCAGTTTCAAAACCTAGAAATCATGTCTATAGGATTTAAACTAATAGATATCATGCCTATAGGGTGAAATCAATTCTAACACCTAGAAATCATGCCTATAGGAGTTAACTAATTCTGCAAATTAGAAAGCAAGCCTATAGGGTCTAAAAGATAAAAGTCTGTCAGTTAAAATCAGTAACTCGTTATTATAGGTCTATAATTAACAATTTAGATACCATGCTTATAGGATTCTGTTCTGGTTATCACATAGGCAAGCTTGTAGGATTATTAAGAATTTTGGGGCTAAAAAAAGAACCGTGGTTTAGTACTGCTTGAAGTCTGCCCAGATTCAGAATTTTAACCAAAATTAGTGGGCAAGCTAGTAGTTCCCAATACTTGTTTTAATAAACTGCTGTCTTATATTCTGTTTATGCTCATCTAGATATCCTGCCTATAGGGTCTTAAACTACTAAAAGCTATTTGAATTGCGTGCATTTGCTATTTACTTGTGGAGGTTAACATGAGCTCCTATTTTCTCTTATGTGACAGTCCTATCTGAATTTTTGTTTGTTGCTTAGCTTTCTCATTTTTAAGCAACATAGGTCAGTTTAGAACTCCGTTAAATAGAGGTCCTAAACACCTCCAGGACCATAGGTAAGGGACAAGTAGTACACGCTTAAGGCACAAGTTAGAAGCTATTAGAACGCTTAGGTAATAACTGAAAGATAGTTAATTGGGTAGTAAAGGAGATGATGAGCTGTGAGCTAATACTATGTGTAGCACCCCAAATTGGGGAAGGTTACCAAGTATTGCATGGAAATAATCATATAGGCTAAGAAACTTCGGACCCCTTTAATTTTTGCTTTAAAATAATAGTTGTCGAAATTGCTCTATTTTCCTTTAATGACTAATTCCCTTAATTATGTTCGCCCGAGACCCACCGTTGTGGACCTCAAGGGGTGCCTAACACCTTCCCCTCAAGGTAATTTCGAGCCCTTACCCGATCTCTGGTAATGCAAACTAGTTGTATGAGTTATTTTCTTTAGGTGCCCTAACGCACCATAATCAGTTAGGTGGCGACTCTTCCAATCTCATGTCCCATCCCAAAAGGGAAGGGAGTTGTTTCATTAAATGTCGAAACCCCAATTTCTGCGAGGGAAAAAAGGGGACGCGGCAGCATGACGACTCTGCTGGGAAACATTTGGCTCTTACCATAATGAACTTGCTTTTTGTGAATTAGTCTTTAAGCATGCTTTATTCTGTTAATACATGCGCACCGTTTTCATTTCCCACTTTATGTGAATTTAATTGACTATTTTCAAGCATTTTATGATTTCTCGTTACTACGGAAACTGACTTGTCTCTTTGTATTCTTTCTTAAACTCCTTTTCAATTTTTAAATATCGCATTTATCATTTTTTTAAACGTGCAAATACGTTACAACGTGCTATTTACTATTGCATAAATCATGCTCAACATCATAATCTACTCGTGCGTAATCAATACATTAGCAACGCTTGATGAGTGTTTGTGCTCTTCCTACATATCACCCCTTTAAATTCAAAAAGTCTTATTTGCGAACTAGTCGATCAGCGGTGCAGTCGACTATTCCGTGTCTTTCCCCCTCGAGCTGTCCACTTGAGGGTACCGGTCTAGACCTCTATAGAAACCTTACTCTGATTAATAGTACATGCATCACTGTCAAACCTAGCCAAGGTTAATATGTGGTCCATATAATAACCCTTTAAGAAAAGCCTTGTCCAAAAGTCCACCGGGGTTTCCGTAATCCCAACGGACGCAACCACGATCTGTCACTAATTTGGAGAAGTAATTGCCAATATGCTAATCACTGATGTATAAATAGTCGAATCTGGAGGGGGAAAGGGTCTAACCTTATTTGTTTTGGAAAAAATGATGCATGAAGTCCCCAGTTTCAGCATGGTCCGTAACATACCACCATTGTTGCTTGATTGGTGGGAAGATCTTTCATCAAGTGACAAAAAGCATGTGAAAAAGGTCCTGGGAAATTTGCCTTCTTTATTGGACATCCAACTAAATAATGTGTTGATTGAAGCCTCCACAACGTTCTGGGACAGTTAAAAGTCCGTGTTTCGCTTTGGAAACATAGAAATGACCCCTCTCTTGGAATAAATAGGGGGATTCGCTGGATTGCCTTGGGACAGTCCTGGTTTATTGGTGCCAGAAAATTGTACCGCTAAGGGGTTTTTGAAAATGATGGGTCTGAAAAAGAACGACGATTTGGAGTGCCTGAAGAAATCCTTCATACCCTTTGACTATCTCTCTGAACGATATGGTCATAGCAAATCCGATCGTATCTACCATGATGAATTCTCTATCACTTCCTTGGGTTATTCACCGCAGGGTTTTTGTGTTCATCGTTTGCTTCCTAGGTATGATAGTGTTTCTGATGAAAGGGGACAAAATTCATACTAGACTGCCCATGGTAACAAAAACCCTGATGGAGGGGATCGAGGGGAAAACATATACCATTGTTCCTATGATCATAGCAGACATATATCGGGCCTTGGACCGCTTCTAGAAGGGATTCAAACACTTCGAGGGTTGTAATCTGATACCACGAGTTTGGTTGTTAGACCATCTCCAGAGAGGTCAATACCATCAAGAGTTTCCACAAAGGCCGTGGAATGATCATATAGCTTTCCATCACCCTAAGAGAATGACCTATATCCTAGACAGGTTTGCTCAACCAAAAAGTGCTACAGAATGGGTGTAGTTTTTTGATAATTTGACTGAGGATCAAGTTCAATGGATGTTCGAATGGTTCCCTACTGACGAGTTCATCATCAGGTCTAGGGATATTACGCACTTGGTGTTGATCGAGTTAAGGGGCACAAACCCTTATGTTCCCATCAGGGTTATGAGACAACCAGGCAGAAAGCAAGTCATACCACAGATCATTAAAATGAGTCATTATAAGGTAGATTTTCAGGATGATGACCTCCCATACAAATGTGAAGCTCGACATATATGGCACCTAAATATTATTGTGGAAAGGGACACCATCGAGCCATACCGATATCACACAGGGTATGTGTACTTATACTCATCATGGTTGGAGGACTGCATAGCAGGAATAGTCGAGCTAGGGGTTGGTCGAGGAAACAAAGTCATATATGAAGCTGTCGAAGCACGGGTGAAGTATAACAGACTACCCAAAAGGGTTTACGAGTCCGAGGCCGAGCATGTGGAACAACAGAAGACTGATATGGAATTAGTCAATGAATGGAAGGAAACGACTACCAGATCGAATGAAAGGTTAGAATATTTGGAGCAGGGTCTAATGGAATTGGAAGGGAATATGAGGAAAAGAGTCATAGACTGCCAGAATGCTGAAGGTATCGAAGGAGGACATCTAGCAAAGGCATACCTGCTGCTGGACATGCGCGACCTAGGGAACCTAATCGATGGAGTCAAGGGAGCCCGGCCTGGAGAAGGTTCTTCTAGGACCAAGTAGATTAGTTATATTCGTTTTTTCTTTTCAAATATAATAAGGCCAAGTGCCATTAGTGACTTATCTTATTTAGTGTCGTTTTAGATTCATCTATTTTACATTAATGAAATGAGGCAACTATGGGCACTGAAGTTCTCAAAATAAATTTTTTGCTAGGCTTACCTCGGGCACAACGAGGCTCCCAAATTAGGACGCAAATTTACATTCCCGTACTATGTGTTTAAATATGGCAAATACTCTTTTTGGAACCCTTACTGACTTGGTTACCTTTTGCTTTTCCTTCCTTTTTGATTATTCCCATTCTCCAAGGTTGGTTCACACATACTGGCATCATCAGCATATCACACCAGATCTAGAGGCCCTCCACCTCCTCTTGCTCCAACTACATCCAACGGCAAAGAGAAAGATAAGATGGATAATACAAGTGGCGACAACAACGCACATGCTGAAAATGTGGAAACTTCTAATGGTCGGAGTACTCCGGCACCAAATGACTTGGTTTTGTGGCATGAAAAGAAAGTAATTGAACTACAAGGTGTGCTTGAGAAGGTCCGTAACGTGGCAAACCTCTCCCTCACACTAAATGTCCCAGATATCAACCATCCAAATACCCAAAAAATGGCACCTCCCCAGAATGCACTCGACCAACGCCTGCAGAATCCTCCTATACCCCATCAATATACAACCCCTCCTCAAAATCCTTTACCCATACCTACACCTCCTCAACATCAGCATCTGCCGACTTAATATCCACAAACCCACTTACAACACTCCCCAGAATACCCCACAACCTATCCCCGATCCCCAAAATTCAACCAATGATCACCACTATACCCAAATTCCTAGCCTTCACAAAAACAACCCCATATACATGGAAAACTTATCCCACTCCACTCAACCAATCTCATATACAACATAATCCGCCGAGAAGGACCTGCTCATTAAGAACATGACAGAGGAGCTCAAGAAACTCACAAGGCAAGTTCAGGGTGTTGAGGTAGGCAAAGGAATCGAAGGTCTGAATTACGAGGATTTGTGCATTCAGCCAGATGTGAAACTACCAAAGGGTTAAAAACCTCCTAATTTCGAAATGTTTGATGGAACGGGTGATCCAAGGGTTCACTTGAGAACTTACCGTGACAAGCTCATAGGGGTTGGAAAGGATTCGCATGAAGCTATTCATGAGAAGCCTCAGTGGAGATGCCCTAACCTAGTACATAAGCCAGAATCCGAAGAAATAGGCTATTTTGGGTGAGCATGGCATCAGATTTCATGGACAGATTCAGATTCAGCACGGAGAATGCACCTGATGGTTTCTATATCCAGAACCTCAAGAAGAAACCAACTGAGACTTTTCATGAGTATGCTACTCGGTGGAGGTCAGAAGAAGCGAAGGTCAGGCCAGCATCAGATGAGGAACAGATGAACAAGTTCTTTGTCAGGTCTCAGGATCTACAATATTACGAAAGGTTAATGGTAATAGAGAATCACAAGTTCTCTAATATCATCAAGCTCGGAGAAAGGACCGAGGAGGGTTTTAAAAGTGGAATGGTGACAAATTTCGAGGCACTACAGGACACAAATAAAGCACTACGATCAGGTGACATATCAAGGAAGAAAGAAGTAGGAATAGTAATGGTTTCCCAATGCCCAAAAACTCCATTTGTATACAAAACACCTCCACCCACATACCAACCATCACCTCCCAGATATTCCCAACCTACTACTGCCTACCATAGCTATAATTACCAACTATCCTTTATCAGTCACCTCAACTCGTCTAAACTACCAAAAACACATGCCTAATTTTTACCGCAAACCACCTAGACAGTACACCGCCATTGCTGAACCCATCGACCAGTTGTACAAAAGATTGAAAGTTGCTGGTTATGTCACCTCTATTCCCGTTGTAGCAATGGAGAATTCATCTCAATGGGTCAATCCAAACAAGACATGTGTGTATCATTCCGGTATGAAGGGACAAACTGTTGACGAGTGCCACACCTTGAAAGACAAGATCCAAAAACTGATTGATAATCAGTTCATACAGGCAAAGGAAACTGCACCTAATATCTACAACAATACCCCCCCCCCCCAAACCATAGGGGCGAAGGGGTCAATGTAATATAAACTGATGAAAAGTGGGATCCCAAGGGGTCAATCGGGCTTATTCGGGAAGGTGATAATCCTAAGAAGCCTGGAGTCATGCTCAATCCCATTGTGGTACAGGTACAGCCGCCATTTGAAGTTGAGGTAGCCGTATCAGCTCCCTTTGAGGTAAAAGTGACCCCACCTGCAGCAATAACCGCTCCATTTAAGGTGGAGGTGGCCACACCTTTCACTGTGACAGTGGAAACCACACCACCCTTTAGTTCCAATGTTGTACCTTGGGATTATGTGGCCGAGGCTAGAAGAAAAGGAAGGTTGAAGATGGAAGAATCTGGTGCTGCACAAGGAATGACTAGAATAGGAAGAGTTAATACACCTGAACATTGGGAGAATCCAGTAAGCAAGCTTCCAGTTAACCGCCCGTTATTGAGACTGGTCCAGATGACCTCAAGAGGAAGGTATAGGCAAGGGAATACTCTATCGTCAATCATCTGAACAAGACCCCCACCCAAATATCTATCCTGTCATTTCTGCAAAATTCTGAGGCACACAGGATTGCTCTGATGAAGGTATTAAATGCAACATATGTGCCTAACAATATCACTAGCGGAGAAATGGCCAATATGGTGGGGCAAGTGCTAGAAAGCCACAAGATCACGTCCATGAGGACAAGCTGCCACCTGAAGGGTTAAGTCACAACAGGGCACTGCACATCACGATGCAATGCGAAGATAAGTTTATCGCCAGAGTTTTGATAGATCGAGGATCTAGCCTCAACATTTGCCCGTTGACAACTCTGAAGAGGTTGGGCAAGGGTTTACACGAGATACGAGCAGGGACTATGAATGTGAAAGCGTTCGACGAGTATCAAAGGGCTACAATTGGAGAAACTAATCTCTGCCTGCAGATGGACCCCACCTGGTTTGATGTTGAGTTTCATGTGCTGGACATATCCGCCTCCTAAAATTATCTATTGGGACAACCTTGGATACATGTCGCTAGGGTTGTAGCATCTACTTTGCACCAGGTCGTGAAATTCGAGTGGAATCATCAAAAAGTAATCATCCATGGAGATGGGAGTAACCCCATTTACACAGACGTCCCGGTGGTTGAAAACAGAAGGAGGTTAGGTGGAGAAACTTACCATTGCATAGAGCGTGTTAATGCAATCGAAAAGTATAAGTGTTGGAGTAGAAAAATAGAGAGCATATTGGCATGGTAAGGGTACGAACCTGGTAGAGGGCTTGGTAAAAACCTTCAGGGTATCTCCAAGACAATACAGCTGAAGCGCCATCCTTTGGACTGGGGTATCAATACACTTGGAAGGAATACGATGATTGGTCACCACCGTGGCATGCTCCATATTACCCCCTTGAACAGCCCGTACCGCACTTAAGTCAGACTTTCCATCAGCTCGATGTCATATGGGGATTAGAGTAAGAAGAAGCATTGGCAACATTAAGGAATTTGTTCTTGGAAGATGATGACATGGACTGCTGTGTGATCGTCGAGGAGGAGAAGGAGGGAGGCCCTACTATCCAAGCTGTAGAGAGAGGAGAATTCCTCAAGAACTGGACTGTTAGACCATCAAGGGCCCGATGAGTCCCAGGGTAGCAAGGCTAAATAACATTGTTTACTTTTTCTGAAAATGATTTCCACTTTTTGCATTTTGTTTTGAATAATATTTTTAATATTTTCCCAAAATGTTATTTAAGCTATTGAAAATCATTTTTTTACTGCTTTAAATAGCTTGATGTATTATTATTATTGCTTTTCTCTCATGTTTTTATCCCTACAGCATTACTATTTCCTATCTTGATGAACCGACAACTGTGACATGTAATGAGACAACCCAACAAAAGGACAATGATTCAGAAGAGGAAGATGTAATACCTGAAGAGATTGTCAGAGAGGTAGAGCATTTTGAGAACAAGCCCAACTCCAACCTAGACGAAACTGAGATAGACAACTTGGGAGATTCTGAAACTGTCAAGAAAACCCACATAAGAATCCATTTTTCACCGTCAGAGAAAGAAGGATACACTCGGTTCCTGAAAGAATATGAGGACATCTTTGCATGGTCATACAATGATATGACCGGGTTAAGAACATCCATTGTGGCCCACAAGTTTCCCATAAACCCAATGTGTACTCCAGTAAAGCAGAAACTCAGGAAATTCAAGTCGGACATGATCTTGAAAATCAAGGAGGAAGTAACTAAGCAAATCAAAGTCAAGGTCCTCAAGGTAGTTGAATATCCAATCGGGTTAGCCAACATTGTGCCTGTTTCGAAAAAGGATGGGAAAGTCAAAGTTTGTGTTAATTATCAGGATTTCAACAGAGCCAGCCCAAGGATGATTTCCCATTGCCAAATATACACATTATGATCGACAATTGCGCCAAGCATGAACTATAGCCTTTGTAGATTGTCACAGGTTATCATCAGATTTAGATGGACGAGAAATCTAGACGAAGCCTATCAATTTAGATACAGTCAAAAGATACTATGTGTAAACCATTTTATGTTTCTTCATATGACGTAAATCGAACTACGCTCGATCTGATTCCTGTTTAAGAGGGGATACGTAGGCAGTGCTGTGGGTTCGGTCACAATTCAATAAAATTTCTATTTCCCCCACAATTAGAAAGTGGGGCAGAATTTTGAGGAGGACCCTCAAAATTCCCAAGCAAGTTCAGCCAACCGCAGCGTATGGAGCAACTAGAAAGGTCATCTAGTTAACTGGGGCATAATTTTGAGGAGGACCATCAAAATTCTATGGAAGAAGAATTCGCAATGTCTTTGATTATGTCACAGTTACTTGTTCATATAACTAATTTCTAAAATATATACTACTCTGTCTTTTGAAAATTATGCACACATGCTTTTGGAAAGGGAAACCTTGCTTTAGCAAACACTACCCTAATAGCTTTAACGAGATCTTCATACAGAGGGAAGAAAATCGATCAAGCAAAGGAACGAACCAACCTTTCCCCGCAAAACTCACGAATTTTTCTTTGGATGTTGGTCTATACCATCATGACAAATACCGTTGCAACAACACAATCACAATGCACGAAACACATTGTCAGCTAAGAATACTTCGTTCTTACTCTTCTCTTTGCATGAGACTAAGCTCTGTCTCCACCTTGCATGAGGCTAGGACCTACCTACCACTTGCATAAGGCTAAGCATTGCCTACTATTTGCATGAGACTAAGCACTGTCCCAAATCCTGCACAAGGCTAAGACTTGCCTCTGTATTTGCATAAGGCTAAGAATTTCCTTCTCCTTGCATGAGACTAAGCTCTGCCTCCACCTTGCATAAGGCTGAGCACTGCCTTCTCTTTGCATGAGACTAAGCCTTGTCTCAATCCTGCACGAGGCTAAGCCTTGCCTCCCTATTGCATAAGGCTAAGCATGGCCTTCTCTTTGCATGGGACTAAGAATTGTCCCAAATTTTTCATAAGACTAAGCTCTGTCTCCAAAGATGCATGAGGCTAAGGCCTACCCTCTATCTGCATAAGGCTAAGCATTGCCTTCTCCTTGCATGGGACTAAGCACTGTCCCAAAAACTTGCATGAGGCTAAGCCCTACCTCCCTATCTGCATAAGGCTAAGCATTGCCTTCTCCTTGCATGGGACTAAGCACTGTCCCAAAAACTTGCATGAGGCTAAGCCCTACCTCCCTATCTGCATAAGGCTAAGCAATGCGTTCTCCTTACATGGGACTAAGCACTGTCCCAAAAAACTTACATAAAGCTAAGCCCTGCCTCCCTATTTGAATAAGGCTAAGCGCGGCCTTTCCTTTGCATGGGACTAAGCACTGTCCCGAACCCCGCACGAAACTAAGCACTGTCTCTCTTGCATTATTCTCTTTTGTCGGGCTAAGCTCCGCCCTCAACTTCATACAAGACTAAGCCTTGTCTTGTTTCTTCTAGCATCATGTCTTTGCACCTCATGGGCTGAAATATAGCCAACTTATCCGAACGCGTCATAGCCTGAAGGCACCATCCCTATAGCCGGAATACAATATGCCATGGCCTGAAGATTTCTTAAACTTGCACATCCTTATTCAAAGGCGTCATGGTTCAGAGGCACCATTCTCATGGACCGAGAACATCATTTCATGGACTGCTAATCCTTTACCGCACAATTCATGGCCCGGGACATCATTGTCTAAGGACGTCATCCTCAACCGTTCAAAGACAATTTTCATGGTCTGAAGGGAATTTGCATCATGTCTAAATTCACATAAATTTATACGTATATGCTTGCAGTACATCTTCTGATTTGCAAGTATCCCGAGGAGTAACCATTATCCAAGCAGGGGCAATCCCGCTCCAGTTCCTTCATACCATTTCAAACTTGACCACTCACCATAACCGTTTTACCTATTCGAAATCTTGTATCCGTCCTTGTGACAACTTCATCGGTTTATTCTGCCAATGAATCCAAAACTACACACGGCCTAATTCCTGTAAAATTGGGGATATGTAGCCAGTTCGAAATCAGAGTGCGGTCTATATCTCTCAGATCACTCTATCCAGTCAAAATTGGCCAGCATGTCTTTACCCGACAACTCTTTCATCCTTCCCGGATAAAGAGGAGCAGCTGTTGATACCCAATTTTTTCCTATATTATTTTTAAAATGCATATATACCTTCAAAATAATGCATGAGCATCAATTAATATTTTCCATATTTTTTTATAATTTTAAAAGGATTTTTAATTAATTTAGTCCATTATTTTATAGTCCAAATAATTATTAATTTCATCACAAATTGTTTTATTAATTAATTTTTATCATCTATATTTATATTAAGCTTTAATTATTTATGCATAATTATATTTGTAGGTTATAATTGCAATGACTTTGCAATAATAGCTTATGTGTGCATAATTACTTTATTTTACATGAAAGTGACCTTTTATATTTTTATAATACTAAGTAAATATTTTAAATAATTTTCATGCATAAATAGAATTTTTTCATCATTTATTAACTATTTTTATAAATTATTTATTAAATTAAGTGAGTATTTAAAACATAGCCCCTCTTCCATTACATTTTTGGACCTACCCAATAGCCCATTAGCCTACCCAGCCCAATTATCCTAACCTAATTACCCCAATACCCAAATCCAATTACCATACCTGTCCATAACCCGCCCCATCCTACATCTAATCCTGGTCGTTGATCTTTAAGATCAACGGTCCAGAACCAACCTTCCATTTTTAATTAACCAAACGACCCCAAAACCCTACTCATTTTTACAAAATCTGCCGCCTTTGAAACCCTTTCCCTCCTCTCTTCTCTTTCTCATCCTCCTCATAACCCTAGCCTGCCGTCGTGAAAACCCCTTCGATTCATGGTTTATTTCTTCAATTCTAGGCCCTATCCAGCCTCCTACCTCTACTGGTGATTCAATTTTCATGTTGCTTGAGGGAATCACAAAGGGATTCGAACAGACTTGGTTCAAATCTTTTGTTTTATCGATGAATCCGTCTGTGTTGACTCCTCTGTCTGTGACTACTAATATCTTCGTGTTTATGGCTTCAAATCTTTGGTTCAAACCAGATTTTTCTCACCTTTGCTTAGGTTTTACTATTTCTGGCTAAATCTATTCAGATCTCTTCAGATCTGAAGCGGTTTGAGTTTGTTTGTTGCTTTTCCTTTAAGATACTGCTATATTTTCCTATTATTGTCAACCGATTTTCGTTTTTCCCTAAAAGCTAGGGTTTCAATTTTTAAGAAGTTTTTGAAAAAAATGTTTTAAAACATTTAAGTGTTTAACTATGATTTTCTTCCTTTACCTTTTCAACTGGTTTCACTTAAGTTTCATCTCTATATCTTTATGCTCTAGGATTTCGTCTTTTTAAGTTTCTGCAAAATGTTTGAAAATGTTGAAGTGTTAAGTCTGGAATTTTTCCTTTACTTTTTCGACTGAGTTTCATCTCTATGTCTTTACACCTTAGGGTTTTTCATTATCTGACTATGGGTAATAATGTTTTGCCCGTTTACTGTGGTTCTGTCAATTAAATTGATTAACTTATTTACTTGTTTAATTAGGGTTCGAAATTTTTGCCTTCCATTTAAAACTGATATCTCTCTGAAAAGATTTTTACCTATTCTTTCCTTATATGTGATTCGTATCTGGTACTACGTTCCTTAATTATATTGCTGGCTTGATTTCTGGGTTTTGATTGTTTTGACTAACCTGTAAATGATCTCTGGATTACTTCTTGCCTTATTTAGCCTCAATCTTGTCTACTGGTTTACTCGATAGAAGACTCTCCTTAATTTGAGTTACACTTACAGTCAATTTATTCCCGTTAACCCTAATTAATTGATTGATTGATTTTTGCATACCTTATTTGTGTGCCGATTGATTTGCCTGCCTTATTTGGTTTACTCTACTATGTGCTATATAAACCTTTCATTGTTCTAATTTTAAAACATACGCTGAGACTAAGCTCACTCTTACAAACCTACACTTACACACACTTAAGTTATTTCTATCATTTTGATATGCTGCATTGTCTAGCCGGTTGAAAGCCAAGCCTAGACTCTTGGATTCCAATTGCTTTTATCTTCCTGTTTACTTTCTCCCCTAACTGGTAGGCCCACCTTTGCAATTTCATTCTTTACACTTTGCTTGACTAGCCTGTATCAATTCTGTCTTTCACATGATTATATGATCTCATTTAGCAACACTATTAACTTAGGACTAAGTTATTTCAAATAATGTGAATCCTCTCATAAGTTAGCCTAAGGTTCAATTTGTTTCATGAACTATTTGTTAATTCTATACATATTCTGAACTTTGCACACTATGAACATGTAATCAATCAATTTGTTGCTTAACTTCCCTGCCCTGTCTATTTATTTCATATATATGCCAACTCAATTATTTTGCCTAACTGCTTCTGTGATAAGTACTATTATAAATATTTAACTTCACTAGACTTCAATTTATTTGAGTTATGTGTTTGAGCATGAATTCTGTTTTTCTTCTTGGTGCAGTTCTACCTGCAACTCTATGTTCTGAATCATGTTTCTTCTTAAATCCAACTGTTTTAAAACCTGCCCTTATCCCATTTATGTAATGATTTTTTTAAAACCCCTACTCCTAGTCATTTAGGTTCCCAACCACTCCAGTACAAACACTGCCTAGGGTCCACTTGAGACTCCTTTGAACTCTGACACACTGGGGATTGGTTTTCCAATCTCTTGAATTATCTTCTGAATGTAGTTCTGGTGTGAGCATTGCCCTAGGTCCCCTGAGGCCCTTGGGAACTTTGACAAACTGGAAATCTAGTTCTAATGTGCTATGAATCCCTATGATGTGCTTCAAAGTGGTTATGGTTGGAAGGTTTGGTTCCCAAGTTCATTGGGCCTGCTAAGGCTCCCTATAGTGTAATGAATTATGCTATGTAATTTATTCAAATTGGGCTGTAATAATCTGTAATAATAGATCGGGGTTTTTAGTAAAAGCTAGGGAAGGGTTTCTATATATCTTTGTTCAAGCTTTGGGTAGAAATCCTGCTTTTAGATTTATTATGTTGGTTGAATCATGTTAATGCTACTACATCTTTAGAGATCCTGCCTATAGGATTTTCTAATTGCTTTGTTCTGTGTTTCACTCACATAACTAGAAGTCCTGTTTATAGACCCCTCGCATTAGAAATCTTGTATATAGGATCCATGCATATTTTATAACATACATGCATTAGTGACCATGTCTACAGGGTTCTGTCTATTTGAATAATAACCTTCCTGGCAAGTTGCTTAAAATTCTGCCCACATGCGACTTAGATATCATGCCTATAGGAGATAAAAACCGGTTTCAATTTAGATACCATGCCTATAGGAGATAAAAAATCAGTTTCAAAACCTAGAAATCATGTCTATAGGATTTAAACTAATAGATATTATTCCTATAGGATGAAATCAGTTCTAACATCTAGAAATAATTCCTATAGGAGTCAACTAATTCTGCAAATTAGAAAGCATGCCTATAGGGTCTAAAGGATAAAAACTTGTCTGTTAAAATCAATAACTCATTGTTGTAGGTCTATAATTAACATTTTAGATACCATGACTATAGGATTCTGTTTTGGTTATCACTTAGGCAAGCCTATAAGATTATTAAGAATTCTGAGGCTAAATATAAGAACTGTGATTTAGTACTGCTTGAAGTCTGCCCAGATTCAGAGTTTTAACCAAAATCAGTAGGCAAGCCAGTAGGTCTCAATACTCGTTTTTATAAATTGTTGTCTTATATTCTATTTATGCTCATCTAGATATCCTGCCTATAGGGTCTTAAACTAATAAAAGTTTCCTGAATTGTGTGCATTTGTTGTTTACTTGTGTGCATTTGTTGTTCACTTAGCTTTCTCATTTTTAATCAACATAGGTCAGTCTAGAACTACCTTAAATAGAGGTCCTAAACTCCTCCAGAACCATAGGTAGGGGATGGGTAGTGCACACTTAAGGCACGAGTTAGAAGCTATTAGAATGCTTATGTAATAACTAAAAGATAGTTAATTGGGTAGTAAAGGAGATGATGACCTGAGCGCTAATACTATGTGTAGCACCCCAACTTGGAGAAAGTTACCAAGTATTTCATGGAAATGATCCTATAGGCTAAGAAACTTACGACCCCTTTAATTCCTACTTTAAAATAATAGTTGTCTAAATTGCTCTATTTTCCTTTAATGACTAATTTGATTAAGTAAGTTCGGAGGGGACCACCATTGTGGACCTCGAAGGTTGCCTAACACCTTTCCCTCTAGGTATTTCGAGTCCTTACCCGATCTCTAGTAATGCAAACTAATTTTATGAGTTAATTTTCTTTAGGTTCCCTAACACACCATAATCCGTTTGGTGGCGACTCTTCCAATCTCATATCCTATCCCAAAAGGGAAGGGAGTTGTCTCATTAAATGTCGAAACCCCAATTTCCGTGAGGGTACAAAGGGGGACACGACAACAACATCTCAGGCTGGGAAGGAGCTTAAACTCCAGCGGCCCATATCCCAGAGTAGCAAATCCATATTGATCAAGTCCCGGGTTTTATGCTAGCACAACCCATTATACCAGTTCCACTTGAGGTTAGGCCAGAGGCATATAAGGAGGAGCAAAAGAGTCTTAATAGTTTTAAGAAGTATGATCCTTCTACTTTTGATGGTACAGCTACCGAGGATGCACATGGATTTCTAGAGAAGTGTCACCGTATTCTCCGCACCATGGGTACTGTGGAGGTAAGTGGAGTTTCTTTTACTATATTTTAGTTGTCAGGAGCCGCATATTGGTGGTGTCAGGATTACGAGGGAAGGTAGTCCAGTTGATGCAGCTCCACTCACTTGGGCTCAGTTATCAGAGATGTTCTTGAGAAAATTTTTCCCCCAGACCCTTGTGATGCATGGCACATAGAGTATGAGCAGTTGTGTTAGGGGACTATGTCAGTGTCAGAGTACGCTATCAGGTTCATTGAGTTGTCTCGACATTCACCTGCCTTAGTTTATACAGCTAGAGAGCGAGTCCGCAAATTCATCGAGGGGCTCAGTTATGGCCTTAGTTTCATCATGGCTTGGGAGTTGGAGACGGATACTCCGTTTCAGTACTTGGTAAAGATTGCGCCGGAGGGTGGAGGGTATGCGGGGCCGAGAGAGAGATGATAGGGAAGCCAAGAGGCCTCGAGATTTAGGAGGATATAGTGGTGCCCGCGCTTGCAACCCTCATAGCAGAGGCTATGTGAGTCACCGAATTCATTCAACACTTATAGCTACTAGAGGTGCTCCGGCTATTCCGAGCTCTTAGGTTGCCCATTTTGCTCAGCCATTGTCCAGTGCACCTCCTGCATATGGTTCCTTCAGTGGTTAGTCTAGCCGACCAAGTGAGGGTCAATTTAAGTTGTCACGCCCATCGAGAGCTTGTTTTGAGTGTGCTGATAGCAAACATATAGTGAAGTACTGCCCTTGACTCAGAAGGGGTTCACCTCCACAGGCTCCACACATTCCACAAGGGCCGTAGGGTTCACAGGCCATGATTGTTGCTCGAGTTGCCACTCCACCTGCCCTACTAGCTAGCGGTGGAGGTCAGGCGGGTAGAGGTTGCCCTAGAGGGGGAGGCCAGGCTCGTTTCTATGCTTTTTAGGACAGAGACAATTGCATTGGATATTGTCATCACATGTATGGTTCAGATTTTTCATAGGGATGCATCAGTCTTATTTTATCCGAGACCACTTATTCATATTTGTCATCTTACTTTGCTCCATATTTAGATATATCTTGTGATTCTTTGGGTTGTCTTACATATGTGTCCATGCATGTGGGAGATTTATTGTCACGACCCAAAATCCTATTTTAGGTCGTGATGGTGCCCAACCGTGGAGTCAGGCAAGCCAACACTTAATTTACTAAGGGTTCTTTCTTATTAGATTAAACATTTCAACATATACTCAGTTTTTAAACTTAAAACATGAATCGACAAGGATAATTAGCCAGTTTTTAATCAAAATCAGTCATGAAGACGCGTTAGCCAATATATATACAAACCCGAAATCCATAATAACTACCACGTATGTGCCAGGAACTAGTGTCACAAGTCCTACGAGCATACTATCAGAATATACAAAAGATAAAATATACAGTCCCACTATCTGAAGGAAATAGACGGGAAATAAGCAAAAGAAACCCCATGGTGCTGCCGGAGATCGCCAGGAGAAATCAGCACACCGTGAAATCAGGCCCGTCTATAATCAAAATCAAGCTCCGGTCCGACAATCAAATGCACCAGCCTCAGAACCTGTACAATTAAGTACAGAACCGTAGCATGAGTACATAAATATATATGTACCTAGTGAGTATCCCGCCTACCTCGAAGAGGTAGTGAAGAGAGGTCGTCTAGACACTCACTAAGGTCCAACAGTATAAATCAACAGAATATGATAAAAACAGTAGGCATGCAAAGGCAGTGAAACAACAACTATATATATAGCACTGAAATCCAAGGAAGTATTGAAAATAAATAGACAATTACTACTTCCCCTTCTCCCAAATATCTGTCAAAACAGTGTCCATGAATTTAGTAACAAATAAATCATGAACAGACAGGATAAGGACAACTGGCTGGAGTTATAAGATATTCAAGTCCGTCCACTGCCGAGGGTCGAACGGCCCAAACCATATGTGCACATTTCCATAAAGTACTCACATATATGCACTGCCGAGGATCAAATGGCCCGAACCAAAAGTGAATCTTTGCCATGAATTAATCCTCTCTATGCACTGCCGAGGATCGAACGGCCTGAACAAAAATTGCATCTCTCAATGCGCCGTGGCGTATGACCCATTCCTATAAGAGTGGGGGAAATCACACTCCGCTCTCGGAATGTAAATTGCGAAGCGGTCACATGCACACACATTATTCCTTTATAAATTACTTTTCAGTGAACAATTCCTTACAAGTTTTCTCAAATTCCATGACCTCAAGGAAATAAGCCGCATGTAACATTTAATTTATTAAGCATATAGTTCATATCAAGTAAAACACAAGGCATGATGTGGGCCTAACTACCCGGACATAATAGTAATAGCCGCTACGTACGTACTCTCGTCACTTTGGACATACATAGCCCCCACAATTATCACATATAGTATTTAAATTAGGGGTGTTCAAAACCGATCCGAAACCGAAAACCAAACCGAACCGAAACTTAATGGCTTAC
>MDKI01288632.1:0-27551 GCA_005239505.1 Nicotiana paniculata
AAACTACATCACCTCAAATAATCATTATTCGTTTGTTATTCAATTCAATTAATCACAAATAATTAGTTTATAATTCCTCGATAATAATGGTGCACCGAATTATGTAATTTTAAATAATTTTAAGAAAAAGACGAACTATGAATATGCACATGCAAAACAATTCACAATTAATAGCTAAAAATTCAACAAAATCTGTAAGATTAATTTACTTATCTAATTTTGTAGGTGTATTTAGTAGGTGAAAAATTACATGCTCACAAGTGCTGATTGTCCTCAATCTACCATGGCTAATGGCTAATGTATTCTTATGCATATTTTCTTTATCTTTTTATGTGCTTCCTATTTTATGCATATTAACAGGTATTTCAGGGAAAAAGAGAGAAATAGGGCACAATATTGCCTTCTTATAAAATGAGAAGAACTACTATGGCATTTGGCACTCCAAAGAGGATCATTTAAACCCGAAATCACGATGATGATGACATGCAAATAAAGCAATCCCAACAGTTATATTACTTTTTCATATTGAAATAATATATTCAACAAAAAATAAATAAATAAATATATATATATATATATTTTGTTGAATATATTATTTCACTTTCATCTATTTGATTTGTTATTTTTCCAATCATGAATTCATAATACACAAAATAGCAGGTGGGAACAAGTGAAAACAATCTTGAACGGGGAAGGAATTAGGAAGTTCAGTTTATTATGGGGGTGAAAAAGTACAAATACTTTCTATTTCTCTTTCAAGAACCTTCAATTCTACTGTATTCTTATTTTTGTTATTCTTTTTTCCCTTCCATTCTTACTTTTAGTTTTATTTGAAAAAATCATATCAATAATGCTTGTATATATCTTTAGTTACATGCAGTATTATACTTCGAGCCTCGTATCTTACCTTTCTTTATTATGTCTTGAGTCTCTCTGGTTACATGCTCTTTTTACTTTTGAGAAGTCAAGAGGGGGATCAGAAAGAAGACATGACTTTTGTAAGGAGTAAGAGAAGTATCATTACCCAAAATTACATGTACCGGTGTCTATTGCGATACTAGGGAAGCCGACAACTCACAAATACATGCATCTTTAATTTGAAACATATTGAAATAGGCTTAAGTAAATAAAATCTCATAATAACGGAAAGAAAACAGCGCAACTCGAAACAGGATTTCCCAAAATCCATATCACGCCCCGAACCATGGCCTGAGTGTAACACGACACTCGGTGCCTAACTACATGTGACCGAACGAACCAAATTATATGGCTGGATCAACATGTGGTATAACTGCAAGCTACATGGAAATATACAATATGATGATCTTCTAAAGAGTCTGACTAAAATATCATAGATGCGGAAAATACTGAAAAATCTGCAAGTATAAACGAGTAGCCGACAAGACTAACACATAAGAGCATGCTAACATCTGACTGACTGATCTATAGTCTATGAAGCCTCTAAAGAATACTGAAATGCTAAATGTTAACCTAGACAAGGTCCCCGGTGTACCTTATTAACTGAAATACTATAATGACTATAAAAGGGAGGGATAATGCCCCGAAAGACTGGGGGTCATCAATAGCTGATACGAGATGTTTAGCAAGCAGGGTCGTCAAACTATAAATCGTTACCTACATCGCGAGATGCAGGCCCCGGGCAAAAAGGGACGTCAGTACATTTGAATTGCACTGGTATGTAAAACAACTGAAGGAAAGAATTATAAATTCTGAAACTGAATGATAACTGATAACTGAACTAAACATAGGAAATAAGGTTATGAATACTCCCTCTTCTGAATGATGAACCAAATTGTTTATCTGAATAAAGGGATTGCGATATATATGTGTGTGTGTGTGTGTGTGTGTGTCTGTGTGTGTGTGTCTGTGTGTGTGCGCGCGCACAAATTGCAGCCTCGGGCCCAAGTATACGTATATATAACTGCGGCCTTGGCCCAAATACATGTGTTCAACATTCAGGAATTTAGAATCAGGAACTGAGAATCATACTGCAATACATGATACTGAAATAATGAACCATACTGAGTTAGATCATACTGGAATTATGAATAGGACTAGACTAAGATGTTTACTCATAATAAGTTGATTTGTCGTAAATGAAACTCATAGAATATTGAATTATTAGGAAATTATGCCATCTAGAGAATAGAAGTTCTATGACTCTTCATGGAGCTAACGCATAATTACTTTTTGAGGAAACTAGTAATAGTCATAATGAATGGGACGTAGGGAGAATCATAGACGTTTTCAAACGTAAAGAGTTAGCCTCACATAGCATAATTTCTCCCCTTAGTGATACTACTTTAATCTTTTTGGGAGAAATCTTGTTAAACCATCCTTTGAGTTCTTGAAGAAATCTCTTGAAGATCTAAGTATTTTATGTGTAGATTTCATCAATACTAGTGTATAAATGATGGAGTTCACACCAAGATAGTGGGGATTGCGTACCTTTAAGATGGGAGGTGTTGGAGGTCTTGAGAGAGTGGAGAAGAGCTCCAAAATCCGCCAAACAAAGTGGGGAAAATAATCCCCGAATGTCTTATATCAAAATAGGGTCGGGTTGAAAAAAAAAAGATTTGCACAGTCGCAGCAGATAGGGCGTTGCATGGGACAGCGCGGTAATGAAAAATGTGTCTAGAAACGAAATTTGGAAGTGTTCGGTAAATCTTCACAGCCGCGGCGCATGGGGCGGCGCGGTAGTGTAAAATTCTGCCAACTTTTGGTAATTTGATCATAACTTCTGGTAGGAGTGTCCAAATGATGAACGGTTTGAAGAGTTAGAAACTAGACCCAAAGAGATTTCCTTTTATATTCTGTGAATCACCTAATAAATTATATATCCGTAGATATGATCATCCAAAGTGTGGTCTTGTGCATACTAATTTGGAATTTTAGTCCATCATGTAATTTTCCAACTTGGCATAGAATTAGTCTCTCCTTGGACCCCAAAACACTTAATATATGCCTCATACACTTTTTATCATAACCAATTGATTACCATAACGTTAATACTCATTTAATGCATCTACATCCGATTCAAATTTACGGGGTGTTACATTATCTCCCCGCTGGGATCATTGTTCCTCGAATGATTGTCCTTGTTGTATCTTCGGCTAACTACGGACCTTAAATGGGTATGGTGGGAACATGAACATTTATTAACACTTGCATACTAAACTGAATTAATACACAATTACTGAACTGATGAGATACTGAACTGAATAGGTACTAGAATGAATGACTATTAAACTGACTAAACACTGAAAGACATGGAGATTGTAATATAAGGTTTGAAAGAGAAGGTTAGTTACCGTCTAGATTCTCTGATTGCTCCTCAAAGATATGGGGTTATATGGACTTCATGTCTTCTTCAGCTTCCCACGTAGCCTCTTCAACCTTTTGATTCCTCCAAAGCACTTTTACTGAAGCAATTTCCTTAGTTCTGAGCTTGCGGATTTGACGATCAAGCATAACCACTGGAATTTATTCGTAAGTCAGGTTGTCTTTAACCCCTATAGTCTCTGTAGGAACCACAAGAGAAGGTCCTCCTATGAATTTCTTTAATATAGACATGTGAAACACTGGGTGTACATAAGCAAATTTTTGTGGAAATTCTAACTCATAAGCCACCGGCCCGATCCTTCGCAGGATTATACATGGCCAAATATATCGGGGACTAAGCTTCCCCTTCTTCCCAAATCTCATAACGCTTTTCATAGGAGTAACTTTCAGAAACACCCAATCATCCACTTGAGACTCTAAGTGTCTATGTCGCACGTCCGAATGGGACTTTTGGCAACTTAGAGCGATATTCAAGTGCTCTTGTATCAAGTTGACTTTTTCCATAGCCTGATAGACCAAATCAGGTCCTAACAATTCTGCTTCTCCAATTTCAAACCAACCAATTGGTGATCTACACCTTCACCCACACAGAGCTTCGTACGATGCGATCTTCATACTAGAGTCATAGTTGTTATTATAAGCAAACTCAATGAGAGGTAGATGATCGTCCCAATTACATTTAAAATCGATAACACACGCCCTCAAAATATCCTCAAGAGTCTGCATTGTGCGTTCAGCCTGGCCATCTGTCTAAGGATGAAAACCGATGCTAAGGTTTCACCCTTGTGCCCAATCCCTTCTGAAAGGATTTAAAAAAGTTAGCTATGAATTGAGCACCACAATCTGAGATGATGGACAAATGAGTCCCATGCAATCAGACTATTTCTTGGATATACAACTTGCCATAATCCTCGGCCGAATCCGTAGACTTGGTAAGTCGGTCTACAATCACCCAAATCGAATCATGCTTCCAAAACGAGAGAGGTAGACCTGTTATGAAGTCCATGTTTATCATCTCCCATTTTCAAACGGGAATTTCTATACTCTGAGTTAGACCACCAATCCTCTAGTGTTCGACTTTCACCTGCTGACAATTTGGACACTTAGCCACAAAGTATGCTATGTTCTTTTCATATCGTTCCACCAATAAATCTCCTTATGATCACGATACATCTTTGTGGAACCTGGGTGAATAGAATACTTCGAATTGTGGGCTTCTGACATAATCCGCTCTCTGGGCCCGTCTATGTTTGGAATGCATAGTCTGCCTCTATACCTCAAAGTACCATCATCTCCCCCTTGTTCAAAAGACGTAGTCCTGTGTTTATGAATTCCCTACTTCAGCTGTAATAAGTAGGGATCAGTGAACTGCTTTTCCTTCACTTCGGCTACTAAGGAGGATTCAGCCCTATTCTGAAGAACAACGCCACCATCTTCGGAGTCCAAAAGTCGAACTCCTAGACTTGCTAAGTGGTGGACTTACTTCATCATAGTTCTCTTGTCTGCCTAAACATGAGTTAAGCTTCTCATAGAACGCCGACTGAGAGCATCGGCTACAACATTTGCTTTCCCCGGATGATAGAGGATACCAACATCATCATATTTAACTAATTTGAGCCACCTTCTCTGACGTTGATTCAATTCTCTTTACTAAAAGATGTATTGGAGACTCTTGTGATCTGTAAAAATTTCAACATGCACCCCATACAAATAATGGCGCCAGATCTTAATCGCAAACTCCACAGCTGCTAATTCAAGATCATGAGTCGGGTAATTCTTCTCGTGAGCCTTGAGTTGTCTCGATGCGTGGGCTATGAATTTACCATGTTGCATTAATACGCACCCAAGACCAACCCCTGATGCATCACAATAAACAACGAACAATTTAGTTCTTTCCGGTAGTGTCAAGACTGTAGCTGAAGTCAACCTCTTCTTTAACTCCTCAAAACTTTTCTCGCAAGTGTCCGATCATTGAAACTTGATTTTATTCTGAGTTAATCTAGCCAAAGGGGACGAGATATAAGAAAATCCCCCGACGAAATGCCTATAATAGCCGGCTAGACCCAAGAAACTTCTTATATCGGATATTGTATGCCAATATATATATATATATATGTGTGTGTGTGTGTGTGTGTGTGTGTGTGTGTGCACAAACTGCGGCATCGGGCCCAAGTATACGTATACATAACTGCAGCCTCAAAGACCAAAAATGCATAAAGCATAAATTGCAGCCTAGGGCCCAAATACAGGTGTTCAACATTCAGGAATTTAGAATCAGGAACTAAGAATCATACTGCAATACATGATACTGAAATAATGAACAATATTGATTACATGTTACTGGAATAATGAATAGGACTAGACTGAGATGTGTACTCATAATAAGTTGATTTTTTATAAGTGAAACTCATAGAATATTGAATTATTATGAAACTATGCCATCGAGAGAATAGAAGTTCTATGACTCTACATGGAACTAAGGCATAACTACTTTTTGAGGAAACTAAAAATAGTCATAATGAATGGGACATAGGGAGAATCATAGACGTTCCCAAACTTAAAGAGTTAGCCTCGCATACCTTAATTTCTCCCTTTAGTCATACTACAATGAACTAATAAGCTTCAATTTTTTTGGGAGAAATCTTGCAAAACCCTCCTTTGAGTTCTTGAAGATCAAAGTATTTTATTTGTACATTTCATCAATATTAGTGTATAAATTATGGAATCCACACAAAGACAATGGGGATTTATTACCTTGAATATGGGAGAGGTTGGAGGTCTTTAGAGGGTTGAGAAGAGCTCAAAAATCCGCCAAACGAAGTGGGGAAAATAACACCCGAAGATCTTATATTAAAATAAAGTCGGGTTGAAAAAAAAACAAGATTTGCACAGCCGCGGTGCATGGGGCTCCGCATGGGATGGCGCGGTAATGAAAAATATGTCTAGAAAAAAAATTAGGAAGTGTTCTGTAAATCTTCACAGCCGCGGCGCATGGAGCGGCACGGTAGTGTAAAATTCTGCAAACTTTTGGTAATTTGGTCATAACTTCTGGTAGGAGTGTCCAAATAATGAACGGTTTGAAGCTTTCGAAACTATACTTAAAGAGATTTCAGTTTATAGGTTGTGAATCACCTAAAACATTATATATCTGTATATATGATCGTCCAAAGTGTGGTCTTGTACATACTCATTTGGAATTTTAGTCTATCATGTAATTTTCAAACTTGGCTTATACTTCGGTCTCTCTTTGGAAACCAAATCACTTATGATATTCCTCATACACTTATTATCATAAGAAATTGATTACCATCACGTTAATACTCATTTAATGCATCCACAACCGATTCAAATTTACGGGGTGTTACAATCCGGGTGTCACTGAGAACATAAGCATTTATACATTAACATGATCTGACTGCTTAAAACACTGTCTAGGTTCTTGGTTATCTCCTCCTGAATATTCATACCGATCTAATTTTTTCTTTCAGTGGGACAAATTTGATGATAAGTACGCTGCCAGTTCACTCGGTGTTGTTGCACTACTTGTGCTATGGAGCTTCACTGGAGTGATCTCGGTACTGTTACATTTAAGCTACTAGTAATATATGGTTTCAAACATAGGACCTTTAATTTGGATTCCATTGTAGTTCAACTATTGCAAAACATTACAAACTTGACAAATGACTTGAATACTTGTTGCACGCTATTGGCATGCTTCCTCTGATTACTTGTGTTCTTAAGCTCGTAGGTATTAAAGTTGAAACATTCGCCATGTTTAGTCACTATACTGTTTGCTGTGCTTTTCTATAAAGTTGAATGATCGACATCAATTAGTTCCCCCTAAATCTCCTATACTTTTGTGATGACCAGATAGGTCATCTCGTGTTTTGAAACCTAATTCTACTATCTGAAGCCTTAAAACTCATGTTTTGGCCTTCCTCAATTTTCTTGCACAGTCCGGGCGTCTTTCCGGAAAGCTTTTATGTTAAAAACGATTAAAAAATTAGAAAGTTTTCCAAAACCTTCATTTGAGTTGACTTCGGTCAACAGTTTTGGTAAATGGACCCATATTCGTGTTTCGATGGTCTCGATGGGTCCGTATGGTGATCTGGGACTTGGGTTTATGCCCAGATTCAAAATTGGAAGTCCTTAGCAAGAGATATCGGACTTTGTCGAAATTTGTTAGTTAAAGGCTAAGTGCATATGAGATATTTGGCCAATGTTTGACTTCTTAGATAACGGGTCCGTATTATGGTTCTAGAACCTGGTATAGGTCCAATATCACATTTATGACTTGTTTGTGAAATTTGATGAAAAACAAAATTGGTTTGGCATGATTCAGACGTCCGGTTGAGAAATTAGAAGTTTCAAATTTTTATTGGAAATTCCATTTGATTTGGTGCTAAATTCATAGTTCTAGGTGTTATTTTAGCAATTTGATCGCACGAGCAAGTTTGTACGATGTTTTTGGACTTGTGTGCACTTTTTGTTTAGAGCCCTAAGGGCTCGGGTGAGTTTCGGATAGGCTACAAAGTGAAATTAGACTTGGAAGAATTGATGGTGTATCTGATATTGTTGCAGGCCTATGATCTTGCACTTGTGAGATCAGGTAGCACAATTTCGACCTCTGAGAGATTCGTATTTATGTGCTTCTCATCGTAAATGCGAAGAGAATCTGAGCCACATAAGTTCGCATTTGTGAAATATTCGTCGCATTTGCGATATGGATCTAGGAGGGGAAATTTTCGCATTTGCGATCGTAGGGTCGCATTTGCAGCCAGCTTAGTTCGCATTTGCGAACTTTTCTTCACAATTGTGAAGATAGTAGAAATGTGGGATTTTACTTAGACGGGATTTTTGCTCATTTTTCAAAACTTTCCAAACAAGAAACCTCCTAGGCGATTTTCCAAAGACCCTTTCTTCCCCAAAACATTGGTAAGTGATTCAAACCTAGTTTCTTTCAATCATTCACTACATTTTACAAAACTTTAAACTAAAATCTAAGGTTTTCATTTTGGAATTGGGGGTTGGGTAGAATTAGGGATTTTTTAGAAATTAGGATTTAGACCTCCAATTGAGGTCGGATTCCAAAACTAATTACATAATCGGGCTCGAGGGTGAATGGATAAGTGGATTACTGTCTGAATCTCGTGTTTTGACCAAGTGGGCCCGGGGTCGATTTTTTACTTTTGGGGGGAATGTTTGGGAAATATAAATTTATGCATTTCAGTTGATTCCTTAACAAATATTTGATGTTATTATGTTAATTATGGCTAGATACGAGTGGTTTGAAGGCGGACTCTAGCGAAAGGCCCCGGTAGAACTTTGAATTGACTGCGGAATAAGGTAAGCGTTGTGTCTAACCTTGACTTGAACGAACTAGGAACCCTCCTAATATTTGTTGTGTGAATATCATGTGAGCGGCGTATATGCGAGGTGATGAGTGCTTATAAGTTTCCAAACTATCTGTTTTCTCTAATTTACCACTTTTCTTTCACTAATTCCTTTCCTGACTTAACTGTTATTATCTGTAAGTGATTTCCATGCTTAACTGTTACTTGCTAATCAATATCTTCTCCTGTTAATGATATTAGTTCTTTTCATAGTTTTACGATTCCCTGCTAATTGCTTAAATTGACTTGTTGGCACACTCTAATTGTAAATTGCTGGATTGGTCTCGCTGCGTAGTATTACTTGTGTAGATTCTTATATTGTAAAAGGTTTCCTTCTTCGGTTCAATTTGACATTTATTGTTCGTAAAAGATTTGTGGTTTGAGCTATTGATTTGATTCTGTACATTGAGTGTTTAGTACTAATATATGGTAGGATCGGTTTGCACGCTGCAACATATATAATAAGGGTGGATTGATATGGGGGAATAAGGGTGAATTCATATTGTACGGTGGGATTGGGTTGCACGCTGCAACAGGTGAAATAAGGGTGAATTATGATATTGACATTGATATATGGTGCAATCGGGTTGCGCTATATATATATATATATATATATATATATATATATATATATATATATATATATATATATATATATACATATATATATACACTATTAACTATTATTAATATTTCTATGGGGAAATAAGGGAGGATTTTGTGTTTCCTGGTGGGATCGGGTTCCACGCCGCAACAACCGATTTGTTTTCCATTTCTTGTGTTGTGTTGGTTTATCCTGTATTGGTATATGGACTGTTAAAGATTGGTAATTCTTGTCGACACTGGCTTATTCTCGAGGCTTGGGTTCCATTATAGTTCAACTATTGCAAACAATTACAAACTTGACAAACGACTTGAATATTTGTTGCAGGCCATTGACAGGCTTCCGTTGATCCCTGGTGTTCTTAAGCTTGTAGGTATTAAAGTTGAAACATTCGCCCCGTTTAGTCAATATACTGTTTGTTGTGTTTTTCTATAAAGTTGAATGATCGACAACAATTATTCCTCCTAAATCTCCTAGGCTTTTGTGATGACCCAATAGGTCATCTCGTATTTTGAAACCTAATTCACTGATCTGAACCCTTAAAAAACATGTTTAGGCCTTCCTCGATTTTCGTGCGCAGTCCGTTGCGTCTTTCCGAAAAGATTTTATGTTAAAAACTATTAGAAAAATGAGAAAGTTTAAATAAACCTTCATTTGAGTTTACTTCGGTCAACATTTTTGGTAAATGGACCTGGATTAATGTTTCGATTGTTCCTGTGGGTCTGTATCGTGATTTTGGACTTGGGCGTATGCCCAGTGTATAAATCGGAAGTCCCTAGTCCGAGATATCGGACGTTGTCGAAATTTGTAGTTAAAGACTAAATGCATTTGAGATATTTGACAAATGTTTGACTTCTTGGATAACGGGTCCGTATATTGGTTCCAGAACCCGGTACAGCTCCAATATCACATTCATGACTTGTTTGTGAAATTTGATGAAAAACGGAATTGGTTTGATGTGATTCAGACGTCTGGTTGAGAAATTAGAAGTTTCAAAGTTTTATTGGAAATTTCATTTGATTTGGTGCTAAATTCGTAGTTATAGGTGTTATTATGGAAATTTGATTGCGGGATCAAGTTCGTACGATGTTTTTGGACTTGTGTGCACTTTTGATTTAGAGCCTTGAGGGCTCAGGTAAGTTTCAAATAGGCTACGGAGTGAAATTAGACTTGGAAGAATTGGTGGTGTATTTGATATTGTTGCATGCTTTTGATCTCGCACTTGTGAGATCAGGCATCACAATTGCGACCTCAGAGAGGTTTGCATTTGCGAGCTTCTAATTGCAAATGCGAAGAGAATCTGGGCCACACAAGTTTGCATTTGCAAAATATTCGTCGCATTTTCAATATGGATCTGGGAGGGGAAATCTTTGCATTTGCGATCGTGGGGTCGCATTTGCGGCCAGCTTAGTTTGCATTTGTGAACTTTTCTTCGCAGTTGTGAAGATAGAAGAATTGTGGGATTTCTCGCATTTGCATAGACCAAGTCACATTTGTGACATATGCAGCCGGTAAAACTTGACTTAGACGGGATTTTTGCTCATTTTTCAAAACTTTCAAAACAAGAAACCTCCTAGACGATTTTCCAAAGACCCTTTCTTACCCAAAACATTGGTAAGTGATTTAAACCCATTTTCTTTCAATCATTCACTACATTTTACGAATCTTTAACCTAAAATCTAAGGTTCTCATGGTGGAATTGGGGGTTGAGTAGAATTACGGATTTTTGAGAAATTGGGAGTTAGACCTCAAATTGAGGTCAGATTCCAAAAGTAATTACATAATCGGGCTAGATGGTGAATGGATAAGTGAATTTTGGTTAGAATCTCGGGTTTTGACCAAGCGGGCCCAATGTCGATTTTTTATTTTTGGGGAGGAAAGTTTGGGAAATCTAAATTTATGCATTGTAGTTTATTCCTTAAGCAATATTTGATGTTATTAAGTTAATTATGGCTAGATACGAGTGGTTTGGAGGCGGATTCTAGCGAAAGGCCCCAGTAGAACTTTGATGACGAGTCTCCAGCCCCAGTGGCGGAGCCTCAAGTAGAGTTTGATAAGGAGTCTCCATCCCAGACCATTGCAGCGGGACCAGCTCAAGTCCTAGAGGGGTTCATTGCCACCCCCGTGCTTCAGGATTCTTTGGTCCGATTGGTGGGACTTATGGAGTGTGTAGCCCAGCCAGTTGGAGTAGTTCAGCCAGTTGTTGCGGCACAGGTTGGTGGTGGACATGCTATGACTCCTGAGGGTTTATTGAGATTAGACAAGTTTACCAAGCTCTTGCATATCACTACAGTAGGGCGCCTTCTGAGGACCCACAGGATTGTCTTGACTGGTGCCATGAGGTGATGTGGAAGATAGAGATAGTGGAGACCAATGGGGTCGATTTTGTTGTGTTCTAGATGACAGGATCCGCTAAGAGATGGTGGAATGATTTTGTGTTGACCAGACCAGCTGGGTCGCCTGCTATTACTTGGGATCAATTTTCTGAGATATTTCTTGAGAAGTTCCTTCATGTTACACTGAGAGAGGACTATCGCAGACAATTCGAGTGTCTCTAGCAGGGCAGTATGACCCTAACTCAGTACGAGACCCATTTTATGGATTTGGCCCGACATGATCTTTTTATAATTCCTACCGAGAGAGAGGGTGAGGAGGTTTATAGAGAGACTTGCTCAATTTATCAGATTGCAGATGGCTGTGGAGACTGGGAGTGAGATTTCTTTTCAGACAACTGCCAATATTGCTAGGCGAGTCGAGATGGTTTTATGTCAAGAGAGTTGTCAGGGGTCTGACAAGAGGTCGCGTCACTCCGATGGATTCAGTGGAGCCTCATCTGGAGGCATGGGTACTTTTGGTAGTGTTCATCCTCCCAGGCCATATCATTCAGCGCTTCAGGCATCCCACAGTGCTTCAGGTAGTCGTGGTCCTTATGAGACTCATTCTGGAAAGCTAACTTAAAGTGCACCGCCAGCTCCTATAAATGCACCTCCCGTTTAGACTTATTATCGTGGTCATCTGGCCCATTCGGGCCAGTCTCAGTTTCAGTAGCCATAGCCCCAATATGGATGTTTTGAGAGTGGTGGTTTTAGGCATATCAAGAGGACTTATCCGGGATTATTGGGCAGTGCGCCACAACAGCATTCTCGTGCCATGATTTCGGCACCAGGTGCACCACCGCCCGCTCAACTAGCAAGAGGTAGGGGTCAGGCATCTGGAGGTAAAGGTCAGGCCGCTAGAGGTGGAGCTCAGGCCATTAGAGGTGGAGGCCAGGCCTCTAGAGGTGGAAGCCAACCAGCAGGGGCCGTCCTAGGGATGTGGTTCAGAGTGGTGGGTCCTAGTCCCGATGTTATGCTTTCCCAGCCAGAGCTGAAGCGAGTCACCTGATGTTGTTATCACATGTACTGTTTCAGTTTGCAGTAGAGATGCTTCAGTTCTATTTGATCCGGGATCTACTTATTCATATGCGTCATGTTATTTTTTTTCATATTTGGTTGTGCCCCGTGATTCTTTGACTGCCCTGTGTATATGTCCACACATGCGGGAGATGCTATTGTACTAGACTGCGTTTATCACTCGTATGTAGTTACCATTAGGAGTCTTGAGAGTGTGAAGATTTTTCTTCTTGATATGGTAGACTTTGATGTCATATTGGGTATGGATTGGTTGTCACCTTATCACGCTATATTGGATTGTCACGCCAAGATGTTGACCTTAGCCTTGTCGGGGTTACCTCGATTAGAGTGGAGAGGGAATCATGGCCATTCTACCAGTAAGGTTATCTCTTATATGAAGGCTCGACGTATGATCAAGAAAGGGTGTCTAGCTTATTTGGCTTATGTCCGCGATTCTAGTCAGAAGGTTCCTCCCTTGGATTCTGTACCAGTTATACGAGACTTTTCAGAGGTATTTCCTGCATACCTGTCGGAGATGCTACCTGATAGGGATATCGACTTCTGTATTGACTTGGTTTTGGGCACTCAACCCATTTCTATTCTTCCATACCATATGGCCCGCCAGAGTTGAAAGAATTAAGCAAGAAGTTGCAAGATTTTCTTGATAAGGGCTTCATTAGACCTAGTGTCTCGCCCTGGGGTGCGCCCGTGCTATTTGTGAAGAAGAAAGATGTGTTGATGAGGATGTGCATAGATTATCAGCATTTTACCAAAGTCACTATCAAGAACAAGTATCTATTTCCGAGGATTGATGAATTATTTGATCAGCTTCAGTGTGCCAAAGTGTTTTTGAAGGTATTCAGGTGGATGTTGTATTAGTAGAGGGTATTGAGGTGGATCCCAAGAAGATTGATGTAATTCAGAACTGTCCTAGACCTACATCAGCCATGGAGATCAGTAGTTTCTTGGGTTTGGCAGGTTATTACCGTCGGTTTGTGGAGGGCTTCTTATCTATAGCAGCACCATTGACCAGATTGGCCCAGAAGGGTATCAAATTCAGGTGGTCAGACGAGTGAGGTGAGCTTTCAGAAGCTCAAGACTTCTTTGACTACGGCGCCAGTGTTGGTGTTACCCATAGGTACATGATATTATATTGTATATTGTGATGCATCTCGGGTTAGACTTGGTGAAGTGTTGATGCAGGATGGCGAGATAATTGACAACCATTGTTTATGCACTGAAGATTTAGAGGCACTATCTTTACGGTGTGCCATGTGAGGTATTCACAGATCATAATATTTTTAAGTATTTTCTCAAGAAGAAGGGGCTGGATTTGAGGCAGAGGAGATGGTTGGAGCTATTGAAAGACTATGATTTCACCATATTGTATCATTCAGGGAAGGCCAATGTGGTGGCCGACGCTTTGAGTAGAAAGTCAGCTAGTATGTGCACCCTTGCGTACATTCTAGTTTGTGAGAGACCACTTGCATTAGATGTTCAAGCTTTGGCGAATCAGTTCGTGAGGTTAGATGTTTCTGAGCGTATCAGAGATCGGCAGTATGATGACCCTTATTTGCTTGACTTTAGGGATACAGTGCGGCACGGTGATGCCAAGCAGGTTAATATCGGAGATGATGGAGTTTTGAGGATGCAGGGTCGTGTTTGTGTGTCTAATGTGGATGGAATTTGTGAGTTGATTCTTGAAGAGGCCTATAGTTCCCGGTATTCTATTCATCTGTGCGCCACCAAGATTTATCAGGACTTGCGGCAGCATTATTGGTGGAGGAGAATGAATAAAGATATAGTTGCTTATGTGTCTCGGTGCCTAAATTTCCAGCAGGTAAAGTGTGAGCATCAGAGACATGGTGGTTTGCTTCAGAAGTTAGAGATTCATGAGTGGAAGTGGGAGCGTATCACTATGGATTTCATTGTTGGACTCCTATGGACTCAGAAAAAGTTCGATGCCGTTTCAGTCATTGTGGACAGGCTGAGCAAGTCAGTGCATTTTATTCATATTGCAGTCTCATATTCTTCAAAGCGTTCGGTAGAGATTTATATCCGCGAGATCATCTGTCTTCACTGTTTTCCCGTGTCTATCATTTTAAATCAAGGTACACAACTCACCTTGCACTTCTGGAGGTCAGCACAACGTGAGTTGGGCATGCATATTGAGCTGAGCACAAAATTTCATCGTCAGACAGAAGGATAGTCTGAGTGCACTATTCAGATATTAGAGGATATTCTCCGCACCTATGTTATAGACATCGGAGGTTCTTGAGATCAGTTCTTGCCATTAGCGGAGTTTCCCTACAATAATAGTTATGCAAGCATTCAAATGACTCCCTAAGAGGAATTATATGGTACGCAGTGCCGATCGCCAGTCGGATGGTTTGATCCGGGGGAGGTTCGATTGTTGGGTACAGATCAATTACAGGATGCCTTGGATAAGGTCACGATTATTCAGGATTGACTTCGCACAGCTCAGTACAGGTAGAAGAGTTATGCTGACTGTAGAGTTCGTGATGTTGTGTTCATAGTAGAAGAGAGAGTGTTGCTCAAGGTAACACCCATGAAGGGTGTGATGAGGTTTGGAAAGAAGATCAAGTTGAGCCCTAAGTATATCGGACCTTTTGAGTTTCTTGAGCGAGTGGAAGAGGTGGCCTACAAACATGCGTTAACACCTGGATTGTCAGCAGTTAATCCAGTATTCCATGTGTCCACGCTCCGGAAGTATCATGGTGATCCATCCCACGTGTTAGATTTCAGTACTGCCCAGTTGGACAAGGATTTGACTTATGAGGAGGAGCCGGTGGCTATTCTAGCCCGACAGGTTCGTCAGTTAAGATCGAAGAGTTATCCTTCAGTCTGAGTGCAATGGAGAGTTCAGCCCGTTGAGGCAGCTACCTGGGAGTCCGAATCAGATATGCAGAGTAGATATCCCCACCTTTTCACCAGTCCAGGTACTTTTCTATGTCCGTTCGTGGAAGAACAATTATTTTAAAGGTGGAGAATGTGATGACCCGATCGATCATCTCGTGTTTTGAAACCTAATTATGTGATCGAAGTCTTAAAAATCATGGTTAGGCCTTCCTCAATTTGCATGCGTAGTCTAGGCATCTTTCCGGAAAGCTTTTTACGTTAAAAATTGTTTAAAATGAGACAATTTGCCTAAAACTACATTTGAGTTGACTTCGATCAACAATTTTGGAAAATGGACCCGGATTTGTGTTTCGATTGTCCCAATGTGTCTGAATCATGATTTGGGACAAGGGCCTATTCCCGGAGTCAAAATTGAAAGTCCCTAGCCCGAGATATCGGACTTTGTCGAAATTTAGTTAAAGGCTAAATGCATTTGAGATAATTGACCAATGTTTGACTTCTTGGAAAACGGGTCCATTTTTAGTTCTGGGACCCGATATAGGTCCAATATCACATTTATGACTTGTCTGTGAAATTTGATGAAAAACGGAATTGGTTTGACATGATTCAAATGTCTGGTTGAGAAATTAGAAAATTTAATGTTTTCTTGGAAATTGCATTTGATTTGGTGCTAAATTTGTAATTCTAGGTGTTATTTTGGCGATTTGATCGCACGAGAAAATTCATATGATGTTTTTAGACTTGTATGCACTTTTGGATTATAGCCCCGTGGGCAGGTGAGTTTCGGATAGGCTACGGAGTGAAATTAGACTTGGAAGAATTGCTGGTGTATCTGATATTATTGCATGCCTCTGATCTCCATTTGCAAGATCAGGCATCGCAATTGCGACCTCTGAGAGGCTTGCATTTGCGAGCTTCTCATAGAAAATGCGAAGAGAAGCTGGGCCACACAATTTTGCATTTGCGAAATATTCGTCACATTTGCGACATGGATCTGGGAGGGGCAATCTTCGCATTTGCGATCGTGGGGTCGCATTTACGGCCAGCTTAGTTTGCATTTGAGAACTTTTCTTCGCAATTGCGAAGATAGCAGAAATGTGAGATTTCTCGCGAATGTGATGGATTTCTCTTATTTGGGGGCTTCGCATTAGCGAAGCCCGGTCGCTAGCTGGTAAAACTTCACTTAGACGGAATTTTTGCTCATCTTTCAAAATAAGAAACCTCCCATGCGATTTTCAAAAGACCCCTTCCACAAAACATTGGTAAGTGATTCAACCCAATTTTCTTTCAATCATTCACTATACTTTACAAATGTTTAACCTAAAGTCTAAGGTTTTCATTGTGGAATTGGGGGTTGGGTAGAATTAGGGATTTCTAAGAAATTCGGATTTTGGCCTCAAATTGAGGTTGGATTCCAAAACTAATTACATAACCGGGCTCGGAGGTGAATGGGTAAATGGATTTTTGTCCGAACATCGGGTTTTGACCAAGCGGACTTGGGGTCGATTTTAGTCTTTTTGGGGAAAAATTTGGGAAATAAAAATTTATGCATTTTAGTTGGTTCCTTAAGCAATATCCGATGTTAATAAGTTAATTATGGCTAGACACAAGTGGTTTGGAGGCGGATTATAGGGGAAGGCCCCGGTAGAGCTTTGATTGACTGCGGAGTGAGGTAAGTGTTGTGTCTAACCTTGACTTGAGGGAATTGGGAACCCTTGGACTATGTGTTAAGTGAATATCATGTGAGCGGCGTATATGCAAGGTGGCGAGTGCTTATATGCTGCCGAATTATCTTTTTTCTCTAATTTACCGATTTCCCTTCATTAATTCTTGTCTTGTCTTCACTGTTATTTTCTCTAAATGCTTTCCATGCTTAACTGTTACTTGTAAATCAATATCTTCTCCTGTTAATGATGTTATTTCTTTTCATAGTTTTACGAATCTCTGCTAATTTCTTAAATTGACTTGTTGGCACATTCTAATTTGTAAATTGCTGGATTGGTCTCGCTGCGTAGTATCATTTGTCTAGATTCTTATATTGTACAAGGTTTCCTTCTTCAGTTCAGTTTGACATTTGTTGGTCGTAAAATCTTTTGTGGTTTGAGCTATTGATTTGACTATGTACATTGAGTGTCTAGTACTGATATGGTGGGATCGGGCTACACGTCGCAGCAGGTGTAATAAAGGTGGACTTGAATCGGGGAATAAGGGTAAATTCATATTGTACGGTAGGATCGCGTTGCACGCCGCAATAGGTGGAATAAGTGTGAATATATATGGTGAAACAAGAGTGAAATATGATACTGAGATTGATATATAGTGGGATTGGATTACATGCTGCAACATATAGATTGTTGATATTGCTTAGGTGAAGTAAGTGAGGATTTTATGTTGTATGGTGGGATCGGGTATTGCCGCAACAACCTATTTGTTTTCCATTTCTTGTGTTGTGTTGGTTTTTTCGGTATTGGTATTTGGAGTATTAATGATTGGTAATTCTGGTCTATACTGGCTTATTCTCGCGGCTGTAGCTATTATTTTCAATTAACTGTTTAGTTCTGTTCAGTGTTTCTATTATTCTGGCACTATTATATATAATACGTACAAGTTTTAGTGTAGGTTACCCGCCTTAGCCTCGTCATTACTCCATCGAGGTTACGCTTGGCACTTACCAGTACATGGGGTCGGTTGAACTGATACTACACTCTACACACTGTGCAGATTTTAGAGCGAGTCCCAACAGCGATTATTAACGTGCTCGGATTGGACACTTGCAGAGACTTGAGGTATGAGTGTTCAGCGTCCGCTGCTCCTGGAGTCCCCATCCTCTTTCTATTTAGCAGTGTGTTTCCATTCGTACAACTTGTATTCATTTTAGACCCTTATGTGTATTATTCTAGAAGCTCGTGCACTTGTGACACTAGATTAAGGGCTTTGTAATAAATGTTTGGCTGGTTAAACTTCCGCATTTATATCAGTTCTTTCTTAAATTTGTTATTTATCTGCTAAAGGAAATAAATTGTTCTAATGTTGTCTTGCCTAGCAAGTGAAATGTTAGGCGCCATCATTGTCCCGGCGGTGGGAATTCCGGATCATGACACCTTTTCGTTTGGTTTTTAACTTACATAAACTTATAGTGTCAAAAACTTTCAAGTGTTTAAATGTTAGTGTAGTTGTCTACATCAAGTAACCTATTATAACTGATAATTACATGATACAACAACAACTACTACTACAGTCCACAAAAGTAAAAAATACATCATCCATCAATCAATATCGCCCTACAAGTCTTTGTAATATAGTCTACAAACTAATCAAAAAATTAATTGTAAACTGTATCAAACCTTACCTCCATAAAATAATAGGTCCAACACAGTCAAGTTTCCAACAAGGGACGCGTGCATCTGACAATGCCATCATTATCCAGGAAATCCTTAACCACCTCAAAAATAAGAAAAAAGGGAGAATGGGACAAATGCTTCTAAAACTAGACTTGGAAAAGGCTTTTGATAAGCTTGAATGGTCCTTCATAAAGAACACGCTCCATTATTTTAATTTTCCCAATAATCTCATATCCTAACAATGTCATTCATTACAACATCCTCTGTATATATATTTATCAATGGATCGCGTACTAAGTTTTTTCAACCATCTAGGCGCATAAGACAAGGAGACCCTTTATCTCCTTACATCTTTATTATGTGCCTGGAACGCTTATCATGGAATATATTCCAATCAATCAACTATCTATTATGGAAATCCATACAGATTTCTCAACATGGACCTCAATTATCACACCTTTTTTTGCATACAACATCAACTGTTGTCTAAAGTTAATACTACCAGCTACAACACTATGATTGACACACTTAATTCTTTTACCACTCTATCAGGACAAACTATTTTTCTACTCCAACAATTGCACTACTGAAGCAAAACATAATATTCTTACTTGTTTTAGCATGAAAGAAGGAAAACACTTTGGGAAATATTTGGGATTTTCCATGTTTCATAATGGGCCAAGTGAGTCAGACTTCCAATTCCTACTAGATAATTTCAAGGAAAAACTTGCCGGTTGGAAAACTAGGTTCTTATCACTACCAGTGTCACGACCCAAATTTCCCTCAGTTGGGTATCGTGATGGCACCTAGTCTTAGGGACTAGGTAAGCCTAACACTTCCACTGAACAAAAACAATAATAAGGGAATTTAAAAAAAATTCGAAATAGAATTCTTCACAGAGTTTACAATTTCCCAAAACCCAGTAGGTACAAGCCATAAGCTCTACAAAATCTTTCTATCAAATCTAACTACCCCTGTCTAGGAATAAGTAAATACCGTTGAATATAATAAAATAGGAAGGTGACTCTGATGCGAATGCAGCAGCAGGTTACCTTGAGTCTCCTCAACAAGATCTGCGCAGCTACCAATAACCATAACCTGAAGTTGCACACAAAAATGTGCAGAAGTGTAGTATGAGCACACCACAGCGTTGCCCGGTAAGTATCAAGACTAACCTTGGTGAATTAGTGACGAGGACTAGTCAAGACACCACCGGTCTAGTAAGTCAAAAGGCAAGATGTATAAATGACCGAACCAAAATATATGTCTAAAGATTTCTCAATGTAATTAACGATACGATCGAATAATATGGAAGAAAATTCAACAATCACGATCAACAGACAGCATAATAAAATTACGCAAAGGGAATGGAACGGATGAAATCCAAATGGCGGGAACTACAATTCAACAAAAACACAAGCAACTCAGCACTGCATCAATTTATTCACGTCAGACCTTAGCCAATGACTCAATAAAACTGGTCAAACTTTCGAGTGAAAAACGTTAAATCGTGAGTTCATTTCGAAATAGAGAAATTTCTTCTTTGAAACATACTTTCCCTGAATGTATATTTATATATTTTTATAAGGAGAAATCTTTATAACATAGTCTCTTCAAATACGGGATGTTCAAATACACTCCCAATTACTGCTCTTTCAAGTATCATCAAAATACGTGATGTTCAAAATACATTTTCCCAAGTACTGCTCTTTCAAATATCATCAAAACACATGATGTCCAAAATATATTTTCCCAAGAGCTACTTTTTCAAATATCATCAAAACACATGATGTTCAAAATATAGTTTCCCAAGTACTGCCCTTTCAAATATCATCAAAATACATGATGTTCAAAAGATATTTTTCCAAGTACTGCTCTTTCAAATATCATAAAAATACGTGATGTTCAAAATTATTTTCCCAAGTAATGCTCTTTCAAATATCATCATTCTGCAAGACAAATATTTTCAAATATACTTTCGAAAAGAAGTCCTTTAGGGATAACTTTTTCTGGAGATAATTGCTTTTCAGCTATACTTTTCAATAAATATATTTATATCTTTCGATTCAAATCTCCTCAATCATAAAACTACCGGAACTCAGTCCGCCACTCAGAATTTATCATGCAATGCAGTACAGGGGGGAATCTCCCGGATCTCTGCCCGTAGTCCCAATTTAAATATGCAATGCAGTACAGGGGGAAAGCTTCTGGATCCCTGTCTGTAGTCCCAATTTAAATATGCGATGCAGTACGGGGGGAAGCTGTTGGATCTCTGTCTGTAGTCCCAATTTAAATATGCAATGCAGCCACTGAGAAAAATTACCAGAATGCGACAGAACCAATATATATTGCCACAACCGGCACGAAATCAAATAAGGTTGAATACAAGGGCTATGAGCAACTCAATACAAAGACTTAAATTACAAAAGTGGTAACAACTCGCTCATATGAAGTAGCCACTAAGAGGAATGCCAAACACAAAGAGAGAATAGCATAACGAGGGGAAGACAAGGCAAATATAGCAAATGTTCTATACATTCAAGTTCGCAACCAAGAAAATAAATCATCCTGGCAAGGGAATCAGCTATAACCAATCTCACTTAGACAATTAGCTTCACCGAATAAACTCAGTTTGAACAACGCTCAGTAAATAGGCAGCATATGAAGGAAGACATGGCATAGTGGTAGGAAAAAACAAGGTCTTCATTTAATTCAATTAAGATCATATAAGAAACAAGGAATGCTAGGCATGTACTTCTAACTTGAACAGGAGGAGATGAGATTAGAAATCAGGAATTCAGATATAACAAGCTCAATTCATATACGGGGAACATGAGGACCCAAAAATCCCTAAAGGGCAATCTATTTGCAAATAAGTTCAAGTACACACTCGTCACCTTGCGTACGCGGACTACAATCAACATGACTCAATCCTAAGGGGTAGATCCCCCACACAAGGTTAGGCAAGACACTTACCTTGACTGCGCTAATCAACTCAATACCATGCTCTTGCCACGAGTACCGAACTCTGAATGGCCCAAATCTTGACAATTCGATTGCATAGAGTAAATATCATCACAAGGGAACAAAATAATTAATAAGTCCGAAGCTAAAACGCGAAATTAGGAAATTCGCCCAAATATTTTCCCTGGCCAACGTCCCAAAATCGGGTAAAAAATATATTTTCCGGACACCCATTCACTCACGAGTCTAAACATACGAAAATCTCTCGAATCGGAGGTCAAAACCCCAATCAAAACTCAATAATTTGGTCTATGAAGTTTATCCCGTTTTCTACCAAAATTTTTCGAAATTAAAGGTTGGATTTAAGATTGGAATCATGGTAATTGGTCTATAATGGATAGAAATCACTTACCCAAGCTATCCAGGTGCAAAAGGCTCCAAAACACGTCTCTCCCGAGCTCCCCAATTCGAAAATGGTGAAAATAACATAAACCCTCTGGATTTGATATAATTGCCCAGAAATTCCACACCTGCGCCCTTGGGACCGCACCTGTGGTCCTGCACCTGCAGAAATACCATCGCAGATGCGAAAACCAACTAAAAAGCCTGGGGTCGCACCTGCGGTCAAACGGCCGCATCTGCGGAAAACACACTGCACCTGCGAGGATTGAGGAATTGGGCTAAGCCCGCACCTGCGAGCTCCTCGACGCACCTGCGTGTCCGCACCTTCGGAAGGTCCATCGCAAGTGCGAGACACCAGAACCAGCAATGCTTCAGCTGTCTCCCAAGTGCTATTAACACCCGATGAGCAACCTAAACGTGCCTGAGTCCCCCCCTCCCCCCGGGACTCCGTCCAGCCACACACATAAGTCATATAACCAAACATGGACTCGCTTGAGGTTTCAAACCACATAAAACAACACTAACACGATGAATTAAACTAAAAATCCATGAAAATTGTTCAAAACTTCTATAAACATTAAGTTTTGCATTTAAAGTCCGAATCACATCAAACTAAGTCTGTTTCTTACCAAATTTCACAGATAACACATATAAAGCATATCGAATCTGTACCGGGCTTCGGAATCATAATACGTGCCCGATATCACAGGCTTAACCTCGAATTTCATTTTCAAAAACCTTTATATTTTTCAGAAAATAATTTTCTTTAAAAATTCATTTCTCGAACTTGGGACCTCAGAATTCGATTCCGGGCATATCTCCAAGTCCCATATTTTCCTACCGACCCTCCGGGTCCGGGTATGTTTACATAAAATGTTGACTGAAGTCAACTATATTAAAATTTCCAATACAAAATTTTAATTTTTTCTCAGTTTTTCACATAAAGGCTTCCCGGCTACACGCCCGGGATGTGCACGCAAATCGAGGTGAGATAGAAGGAGGTTTTCACGATCTCGGAACACAGAATTAGATTGAATATACGGGATGAACCCTTTTGGGTCATCACAATCTCCCCCTCTTAAACAAACGTTCATCCTCGAACGTGCTAAGATTCACTTTGAACTCATCCAATCACTGATTGCGCATTTCCAACACACACCCGCGGGTGATCCCACGTCACCCAAACCTACATAATCCTGGTGACACCATCACAGCTGTCGTATAGCGTTCGCATCATCATCGATAAGACTCATACCTCAATTACTCATTTTCTACTCATTTCCAAAAGACCCGATTCTAAATCCATGTCCGACATTAGCCTCAACCAGCTGCATCAACTCAGGTGTACGCCCATAAGGCACGGCCACACAACATAGCACATCACACATAGGCTCAATAGCACTTTTGATCACAGTAACTGCCCGAAATCAACTCAACATTGGCAATTAATCACACATATGGAAGAACTCTCTGTTTCCAAATCCCATAATACCGATAATGATGCAATAAACACGAAGACCTCATCAGTAGACAGCCGCATCACCGAGTCACAGCTAACACCACCGAGCAGACATCCCGCAAACTGAACTAAAGAAGCACATAACAAAACGGCTGAGTAAGAAAGATAGAAGCATATATAAAGGTACTATCAAACCAGCCCATGGGCATAACTCTCTATCGATACTGACTTACCAAAAGAAATATAACAAGAGAGAAGAAAAGCATATGAACAGATCACTAGAATGCCATCCTCATAAAAATTCCACCACGGTACTCAACCCGGTCTAAACATATCAAATCACAAAGAATCACGAGGGTCTTGCCCTCAACTCTACGACAAATGTCGAATATATCATACCAATAGAGATCTCTCGCTAATTCGTCTCGTCTAACAAAATCATAGCACTCACTTACTCACATCTCAATGGAGTATCATCACAGCTCGAAAACAAAATACTCAGGAGAATCACATAAAGCTTACCACGAAGGACGACATGGACTCACTTCCAGTTTCACCACTCGCAAGGATGAATAAAACAATGATAGACACGACTACTACTGATAGAATCTCCCAACAAGAGCAAGCACAAAAATAGAGTGCAATACATGAAACTCACTCATAAATGAGACAAAAAAGAATGGGAACTCGTCCTGACTAACAGGACTATAGTGAAATACAATGGTACCCCACTTTAGCACATCAAGTCATACTTGGGTGATGATATCTGATACGACAGACTTTAGCGTACTATAAGAAACACATCAACGTGTCGGGCCTCCCCCTCTTAGGCAACTTCTATCCACCTGAACACCCTGCTATAACTCTCCCACCTGAGTCCTAGAACAATCTCTCACCCTGTGGCTAACATCTCCACACTGAAAATAATCTCTCTGCTGATGTGGCCGTGGAAGACATAGGATACGGATCCCATGGGACCCATGAGTATCAGAAACGCTCCCATGCGAAGCTGGTAATGCAACTGAACTGGTTGACCCAAGATTCTCTACCGTTCCCGAGTCCCTCAATGAATCTTCGGACTCGCCTACTAACTGAAGCAACCAAGTGAGGTGTATATCTTGCCAACTCATTGAATCTGACGTCGTACTCTAACGGTTACATAGCGCCCTGACGCAACTGTACAATCTCTGCACGCCGTACATCCTGACGGAACTTAGGTGCAACCTCTTTTAAAACATCTCCGAAAACTGAATCCATGATTGTAAAACTAACTCGGCCAGGCTACCCCAACTCATATGCCGCCACCACTGATCAATCCACTACTCTGGACCTGAGACATGACAAAAGCAATCCCGCTCGTCTCCACAATACCTGAAGTACGAAGAATATGGTGACACTTTCCAGAAAACCCTGGGCATTACCCGCTACCAATCCACTGAAAGATAGAAGGGTGGTACTTCCAGTACCTCTAAATCCCAAGGTGCTCTACCTCCGATGTTGTTGTCCTAACCACGGGCTGAACTGAAACCACATGTCGTGCTTCCATGGCAACTGGAACTTAACCAATATGATCTCGCTGCTATAGAGTGTAGACGGTTGGAGTTTGAACTCCTCCCCTGATCCGCGAAGCAACTGGTGCACTAGAATCAACCCGGCCTGAGCCGATGTACCAATTGTACTCAAAACTGCGCTCTGGTCTTCTGAAGTCCGGGGTAGCAACAGGCACCCCCAGTACCTGTCCCCTAGCTAGGACTACTGGAGACTCCTCAACGGCTGCTCTGGTAGGCATCTTAATTGTGGCACGTGGTACTCGTTGTCCTCTGCCTCTAACCCTTGTGACATTTGCTTCGTGGTAACATCATCCGGAACCGCCGCTCGTGTCTTCACCATCGGTGAGAGAATGGGACGATGATTCCAAACTTCAAGATCAATGAACTCGCACGATAGGAATGAAGGAAGTTAAATTGTCCTGATAGTTCCGTAGCCTATCGAAGATAAGTACAGACGTCTCCGTACCGATCTGCAAGACTCTACCAAACCCGCTTATGACTCGTAGCACCTATGAACCTAGAGCTCTAATACCAACTTGTAACGACCCAAATTTCCCTCTGTTGGGTATCGTGATGGCACCTAGTCTTACAGACTAGGTAAGCCTAATATTTCCACTGAACAACAACTATAATAAAGGTATTTAAAAAAATTTCAAAATAGAATTCTTGACAGAGTTTACAATTTCCCGAAACCCGGTAAGTACAGGTCATAAGCGCTACGAAATCTTTCTATCAAATCTAAGTACAACTGTCTAGGAATAAGTAAGTACAGTTGAATATAATAAAATAGGAAGGTGACTCTAAAGCCTACGAACGCAGCAGCAGGTTACCTTGAGTCCCCTGAGCAATACTTGCGCAGCTACCAACAACCATGACCTGAAGCTGCACACAAAAATGTGCAGAAGTGTAGTATGAGCACACAACAGCAGTGCCCAGTAAGTATCAAGACTAACCTCGGTGAAGTAGTGACGAGGACTAGTCAAGACACCACCGGTCTAATAAGTAAAAAGGCAAGATGTATAAATGACCGAACCAAAATATCTATCTAAAGATTTCTCAATGTAATTAACAATACGATCGAATAATACGAAAGAAAATTCAATAATCACAATCAACGGATAGCATAATAGAAATACACAAAGAGAACGGAAAGTATGCAATCCAAATGGCGGGAACTACAATCCAACAAAAACATAAGCAACTCAGCACTACATCAATTTATTCACGTCAGGCCTTCGCTAATGACTCAATAAAACTGGTCAAACTTTCGAGTAAAAACCTTTATATCGTGAGTTCATTTTTCAAAACTTTAAAGATATAATCATTTAGGAATAGAGAAATTTCTTCTTTGAAACATACTTTCTCTGAATGTTTATTTACATATTATTTTAAAGAGAAATCTTTATAACATAGTCTCTTCAAATACGGCGTGTTCAAATACACTCCCAATTACTGCTCTTTCAAGTATCATCAAAATACGTGATGTTCAAAATACATTTTCCCAAGTACTGCTCTTTCAAATATCAACAAAACACATGATGTTCAAAATATATTTTCCCAAGTACTGCTCTTTCAAATATCAACAAAACACATGATGTTCAAAATATATTTTCCCAAGTACTGCTCTTTCAAATATCATCAAAACACGTGATGTTAAAAATATAGTTTCCCAAGTACTGCCCTTTCAAATATCATCAAAATACATGATGTTCAAAAGATATTTTCCCAAGTACTGCTCTTTCAAATATCATAAAAATACGTGATGTTCAAAATTATTTTCCCAAGTACTGCTCTTTCAAATATCATCATTCTGCAAGACAAATATTTTCAAATATACTTTCGAAAAGAAGTCCTTTAGGGATAACTTTTTCTGGAGATAATTGCTTTTCAGCTATACTTTTCAATATATATATTTATATCTTTCGATTCAAATCTCCTCAATCATAAAACTACCGGAACTCAGTCCGCCACTCAGAATTTATCATGCAATGCAGTACAGGGGGGAATCTCCCGGATCTCTGCCCGTAGTCCCAATTTAAATATGCAATGCAGTACAGGGGGAAAGCTTCTGGATCCCTGTCTGTAGTCCCAATTTAAATATGCGATGCAGTACGGGGGGAAGCTGTTGGATCTCTGTCTGTAGTCCCAATTTAAATATGCAATGCAGCCACTGAGAAAAATTACCAGAATGCGACAGAACCAA